>JAAGNO010007849.1:0-11469 GCA_033439905.1 Ceryle rudis | reverse complement strand
TTTGGCCAGAAAATCTTGTTTCTAAAGGCAAAAATAAAGGTACTTAAGCAATTTTTCAACACACTACAGGCTGCATCTTGTCAAAAACCAATATTCAGTATGATCTGATCTATGTTTAAGGTAAGAAAAATAATGTTTGAGTAAAAGTGCCAACTGTATCAACCCTAATTCTTGATTATTATGAAAAAAGACTGTGAACATCATTTTTTCAAATACATTTGGGCATCAAAAAAAAGGGAATATGTGTATTCAAACTGTGGCAAGTACAAACATAGCATTAAAGAGGCCCTGAATACAACCCTAACTAGCATTAGTGATGGGAAATGCTCTCATTAAGTTAACATAGAACGTCCCCTTGCCTCTCTGAACACTTTAGTGCCACATTCCTTTTTGCACAGTGACAGGAATTCATCCAGAGGGCTGCAGAGCACTCAGCCTCAGTTTTGTCAACAGCCTTGTGGTTTGGATGTTCTCTTGAGACTCATTTTAACAGAGAGAACCAACTACTTGCCTTCACCCAAAAGGACCAATGAGGTACCCAAGACTGGAAGAACAAATTTCAAGTGAGGTCTTTTGCCAGAATTCCCCTTGGTGGGCTCGGTTATTCTGCAGAGTCAAACAGCTGCCTATTAAAGTCCCATTAAAAGTCACCCAACTAGCTCTTTCTGAGGTGTAAAGAATTTATACTTTTATTCAATTTACACACTCACCTTGCTAGAATCTTGCCAGAAAGCAAGTAGTACATTAGGATGGAGAAGGAGAAATTTAGACAGAATTTACTTATTCAACTTGATATTAGCTAGGTTTGGTACTCATTTCTTAACTATGCTTGGGTTTGGGTTTTTTTTTTTTTTTAATGGGCAAACTGGGGACTTTTTAATTCCTATCATTAATCAAATCCTTTTTACAGCTATTCGGTACATTTTTGTGTTAGTGGCATCTCATAATTCAGTAGAGGATCAATGTTGAATTGGACAGGAAACAACTTATTTGTTTTTTGGGTTTTTTTAAGCCATCAAAAAGTCTTGGTCTGGTGGTAACTTTGAAGAGCATTTGATATGAGATGAGGTAAGAGAGACACTGGCTCTTGGTCAAAAATTATGACACCTCTTTGGCCACTGGAAAATGAACACCTGGCGACTGCATCTCTTCATTATCAAACACTTTGTGATCTACAGGAAAGATACCAGTTGGCAAAAGATTAGTAGGACACTGTGACACTAACTTGATGCACAAATATTGTGCTTGAAGGGAAACAACTTCCCACTGAGATATTTTAAGTGAACTGATAAACAAAGAGACTTGGAAAAAATGGTTTTGATGGTAGATCACCAAGAAATGCAAAGGACACTTTTCCCAAGTAAGGTGGAGACTTTTGTCTTGGTGTTTACATACCATAAACATGTCTCTCATATATACTGTCACACTTCTGTGGTCAGTCATGTTTTGTTTTGTTTTTACATAAGACTACAGGTTTGCATTTGGTTTAACATTGGCTCTCTGTGTATTAGGAGTTCATACACATCACTGACAATATAGCTGTCTCACCTCACAAAGGCTGTCATGAGTTCAGTTAACATGCCCACCAAAATATGCACCTCTCTTCCAATTATGTTTTCTTTTACAAGAGCATTTTTACAAATTTCTCTTCAAGAGCATTAAAAGCAGATAATAAAGTGCATTGTAAATAGGAAATATTATCATAATTACTTTCTAGGTTCACCGGCAATACTTGTACAAAAGAAGAAATCACATTGTTTGGGAAAGTATTTATGTTCTTGCATAATGGAATGGTGAAGTACCACTGTTGGCCCACAGTAAAAAGTAGACTAAATAACCAACACCACAGGTAACTCTGATAGATAATTAACATTAGTGGAAAACATAAACAATCAGCAAAACACTTTCCTAAATGTACAAAAGTACCAAACAAGCAAAAAAATGGTAAAACCTGGAACCAATTCAACTGACCAGAAGAAAGACAACGTTACAGCCTCTGACTCAAAAGGTGATGCAACAACTAGGATATTGATTGCAATGTTCCTGCAAGTATTATCTTAGATAATTCAGGGGTTTCAAGGAACTATCTGGGACATGGAACCAGAAAAGAATAGAGAGAAAAATCAGGATCTAGTGTGCGGACTCAGAGGTCACTAGGAGAGAGAACAGAATGAGAGTAAAATAAACTCTGCATCGCTGTGAAGAATTGTGATTAACAAGGCAACCATCTCTCAGAGAAAGGGTGTTTGTCCATAGAATTCTTAATCCTTCCTAGTATTCTGGAAACATTCCTTGGTCAGCTGTGCTTTGAAGGCCATTTATCTGTAAGGAAATATGCTAACCTTGTACACAACATTTAGCTGTGGCTCATCACAGCACAAAGTCTGTTCTGAAAGCAGTTGTTGGAAAACCAAAGATGAATTTAGAGACCAGCAAAAACTGCACAGCACCAGGCACTGAGCCTACTCAAGTTCAAGGTCTGGCAAAGGCACTGACAGGAACTGCTTCAATTTCCTGCTCTACCCACAAGTTGTCCTGTTTGACCTTGGGCAAGGCAGTCATCTCTTCAATGCCTCATTTCTCTCTGAAATAGCAGCAATGCCTCATAGTGCTGTTATGAAAATAAATAGGGTTATGCAAACAGATCCCAAGTGAACCATGTATCTATCACTGGGAAAGAGACAAATGAACACGCTCAGGAGTGCTAAAACTATAATAAGCACCATAAAGTTAAGAACAACATTACTGACACAACTTGGTAAAGAATCCCTTTATCCTGTGTGCAATTCATTATATTTCTATATAATTTCACAGTATTTCAAGCTCACATTTGAATATGACAAAGCTACAAACAAAACAAACCACAGACTGTAGGGAACAACCTGCCAGAGGGCAAAGAAACAATAGTATCTTAAATGCTGTTCTCTGACCTTAATTTTTGTAGGTCCATGGAGAACGCTTTGTGAAAATGATTATTTCCCATGTCATGTCATTATTTCAAAACAGAAAACTTCAAAACCTGTACTGCATTATAAACTGTAAGAACCTCTGCTCAAAACTATATTTGGTCTGCTCAGGATTTCTTAGCAAATTCCAAACACACAAAATGATATGCACCCAAAGAAAGAAAGGTCAGGTCTTTAAATCGGTATTGGAAAAGCACTCTAGATGCACACTTCATTTCACAGACAGGCAAAACCCATAATCAATTTAGAATGAGTTAATACGTTACAGACAAACAATTAGGGACAGGAAAAACTCAGAATTGATCCTATTCAAGTCCATCAAGCTCAAGACATGTCTACCACATTATTGTGCCAGAAACAGCACAGGACCTGTTTCTCAAGATATTTACCATAGCCATGGCAAAACTGGAAATAATGCAAAAGCTGCAGCTTTCACAATAGCTGTGTACACAGAACCTGGCACAGCAACACATTTGACAGGCACTTTCGAATGAGTCTGGAGCAGAGACAGCCAATAGTAACACTATGGCATTTCTTGTTTTTCAGTCATCAGTTGGAGTGTGTAGGCACAAGGAATGAGTATTAGAATAAGTTAAATTAAATTTAACTTCAAGTTTCAACAGAAGTTTGGTTTGCATTTGTCTGATTCAGAGTCAGGTCTGGAATTTCTGCTTAATCCAAAATTGTTCACCCAACCTTTCAAAATAGTAGAAATAAAAGGGAAGAAATAGGTCTTAGAAAATACAGCCTCTTATTTTATGTGCCTCTAGTTCACTTAAATGTTATCTAAAAATACACACTACAACTTTTACAACTTTATTCTGTATGTCCTTACTCAGGTGGCCAATTGCACTGATATAAGATTTACTTATTTATTTATTCTACTCTCTAAATCTGGTCAACGTATAAAAGAAACGACAACAACGATCTGAATTCTACATCACAACATTAAAGAAAGAAAACCAAAATTAGGTCAGGAGAATACACTGCCATGGATGCACAGGCATAGTCATTGAATAATACCTGCTTTGTGAATTCAAAAGCAAAGGCAGCCTATTTTTTTTATGACTCCAAAATGACAGTAATGAAATAAATTCAAGATTAAGATAGAGACACACAAAGAGAGAAAATAAAAAGAAATGCTAGCGTTCACTCTCATAGGAGAAACAAAGATCACCCTACCTTAAATAACTCAAACTCCTTCTTTGGCATCAACAGCTATCAATCCACAAAGGGTATTTGCAATTAAAATAAATACATACACAACCATTAGGATTGCAATTACCACCTCTAAGCAAATAAGTAGACAAAAAAAACCCCAAACCAACAAAAACCTTAAAGGAAAACATTTTCCTGTATCTCTATCAACTTTATTCTCATGTTAGACTCTGCAATAGAGAAATCAGCCTCAGCCTGTACAAGAAAGATAAATCTTTTGACACATTGGTGGAACATGCAGGTATTTTATCCTTGCTGCGAATCTCCTCCTCCTCCACACACACACGTGCACACTTCAAAAGAAAGTTTTGCTCTCAAGGAGCAGATGGTACCTGGATGGTGCGGGTATACACAGGCTCTGACCATCCTAGACCACCTTCTTGATTCCTCAGAGGGTCCAAAATGTTGTTTGGCACAAAGCCTGTGCTGCCACTTTTATTCTGAACCTTCCACCACTGCTTTCTGTCATCCAGAATCTGAAATTACGTGGGACATTAATTAGATAATTTTTCTGACTTTCCTCAGGCCAGTACTTGGACTGTACATCGTTTCAGAACAAAACAAAACAAAACCATCACTTCAAAACAGAACAAAGGTTTTCCAGGTTCTGCAATTGCCTACGGATCTTACACAAACGTCCCTGAGAATCCCCTGTGAGCTTCTTTGATTACCACCACCATTAATTCTACATGATCAAAATGCACTTTTCCAAACATGCCTCTCAAGAAAGGATATGGAAGAAAAGCATGTAATGAACCTCTGTGAATTCAGAGGTGCTGGACAAGACAGTGTAATGAGAATCAAATACTTGTGCAGGGAGGCTGTCACCTCTCCAACCTATATGCTGTTGATGAAAGGAATAACTACTAATATCCCCAGAAAATGAGCATTGTTCTAGGAGAGCATAAATTTGGAGAGAGATCTTTTCTGACCATCCTGCTCCAGTTCCCCATTTACTCAGAAGTCCGAAATCTGCCTGTCTGCTGTGCAATCTCATACACATCTTCTCTCTTTGTTACACCATCCCAAATGTGCAAAGCTTTCAGGGTACCAACTCTCCCAGGAAAGGACAGCCTTTCACTATGCCCTGTGTGTACACACAGAGTTTGTCAGAGCCCATTACTTACATACTACAAAATGAGGCTTCTAAAAGCAACACCAGAGAAGGTGGAAGAAACACACAAATATGCTTCTAGCATGGATGTCTACAGAATCAATTCATAAGTCAGTGCAGAATCTCTGTTTATCTTGTCTACGATGCAAAACAAATGAATTGAACTCTTTATATTAGGGGAGATAAACACACTGAAGTAACCATTAAGAACAGCCACACTGTCCACAGGAAAGGTACCCCCAACTTTGAGTAGTACCAGGAATTTGTGGTTTCTCTTTGAAAATAAAATTACCTCTACAATCTCTTCTTTCATGACAGAAAGTTCACTGTTGTTTCTTGCCATAAATTCGTACTTGCATTTGGCATATTTCTTGGTCTGTGCTTTACTGTGTGCTTCATAGTTTCTGCAAAGCAAATATCAAACTACTGTTCAGTGAGACATTCAGGCAAATAAAACCAGAGACAAAATACCCTCTTCCATCAATCAGCAAAATACATAAGCAAAAATACCCACCCTGACTTAACATGATGTTGCTGTAGAATTACCTGTTCATAACACACCAATTTAAGTGCCAAAAAAAAAAAAAAAAAAAAAAAAAGAAACAAAAGAAGGAGGTGGTTGAACTCAAGAACTCGTAAACTTTATTGGCTCACTGCTTTCAAGATGTATGATAACAACTTACATTAGCAGGTGCCATTGTTTTAAAATAAACACACTATATTTAGCTTGTTTTCCTACAGCAGGTTAAACAATCATTTGACATGTAAACAAATGACTATACTTAGTGTATATCTTGTGCTTTTTATGAAACTGTATTTCTCGTGTTCACAAATTGTTTCAAATACATAATAGATGAAGAAATTTTCCCAGCAACACCAATAGAATTAAACTCACAAAATATTCACCTACTGTAGATTGGTTTTCTTAATTGGTGAGACCATCAACTCTAATAACCTCAAGTTAGCGTATGAATTAAAAATGAAAAATAACTTCTTGGCAGTTACAAACAGGGTTATTCACAGACTTTAGTAAAGCTTTTGACACTGTTTCCCACAACATGCTGCTGGAGAAACTGGCTGCTCATGGCTTGAATGGGTGCATGCTTTGATGGATAAAAAAATGGCTGGACAGCCAGGCCCAAAGAGTTGTGGTGAACAGAGTTAAATCCTGTTGGTGGCTGGTCACAAGAGGAGTTCCCCAGGGCTCAGGATTGAGGCCTGTTCTCTTTAATATCTTTATCAATGATCTGGATGAGGGGATCAAAGGCATCCTCAGCAAGTTTGCAGATGACACCAAGTTAGACAGGTGTGTCAATCTGCTCGAAGGTAGGGAGGGTCTACAGAGGGATCTGGACATGTTGGATTGATGGGCTGAGGCCAGTGGGATGAGTTTTGATAAGGCCAAGTGCTGGGTCCTGCACTGCCATCACAATAACTCCAGGTGACGCTACAGACTTGGGGAGCAGGGGCTGGATAGCTGTCCCACGGAAAAGGATCTGGGTGTGTTAGTTGACAGCTAGCTGAATATAGGTCAGCAATGTGCCCAGGTAGCCAAGAAGGCCAACAGCATCCTGGTTTGCATTAGAAAATGTGTGGCTAGTAGGACTGGGGAAGTGATCGTACCTCTGTACTTGGCACTGGTGAGGCCACACCTTGAATACTGCATTCAGTTTTGGGTGCCGCAGAGCAAGAAGGACATTGAGGGGCTGGAGTGGGTCCAGAGAAGGGCAATGAAGCTGGTGAAGGGTCTAGAGCACAAGTCTTATGAGGAGGGGGCTGAGGGAGCTGAGGTTGTTTAGCCTGGAGAAAATGGAGGCTCAGGGGAGACCTTAACATTATCTGCCAACTCCCTGAAAGGAGGTTGTAGTGAGGTGGGAGGTTGGTCTGTTCTCCTAAGTAACGAGTAATAGGACAAGAGGAAATGGCCTCAAGTTGCACCAGGGGAGGTTTAGGTTGAATCTTAGGAAAAATTTCTACACAGAAAGGGTTGAAAAGCCCTGGAACAGGCTGTCCAGGTACAGTCACCATCCCTGGAGGTATTTAAAAGAATTGTAGATGTGGTACTGAGGGACATGGGTTAACATTGGACATGGTGGTATTAAAAGTTTCTTCCAACCAAAATGATTCCATGATTGTAGAACAAGGCATAGCACAGTTTTAAGTCTGTGTCTTTCTGTTTCCAGGAGGAAAGACCCATTCAGAATGCCTTTGGCTAAGAAGCTGCTAATACCTCTTCCAGTTGAGAATCAGCCTCCGCCCCCTCAATAAAAGTCCAAAAGAAAAAGTAACATTATTCACTTACTGCAAATCACACCCAACAACCTAAATCCATACCAGGTAATAAAGTTAAAAAAAAAAATATCCAAACAGATAAAGAAAACATGAAACAACCAGTGGCATGAAATGTTGCATACAACATCAGAGCCCAGGGCTATGAATGCAGACAGTTGCTGATGCTGTGTAACCGTGGGTCCCAGGAGTGCCCGAGCAATCCAGTAGTTATCTAGCTATTATTGCACGGCTGTGGAGAACTGTCTCACTTGACTTTAAGAGCAGAACAAAGGAAGAGTCATATTTAAAGATTATTTTGAAAGAAAGAGAAATCACTGCAAGTGTTTAAAGAGAGTGAAAAACATGGGCTGAACCCCAGTCTGCAGAAGAGCTGTTACGAGGCTGAAAGATGTGTGAGTAATCCCATTTTTTTCCACCACCCACTCAAAATTCATATAATTTTGAACTCCTTTCTTACTATAGCAGGGATATGACTAATGAACCTGTGAAGATACTTTTACTTTTAGCCTGCCTTTTCAAACTCATTTCACTAACTGCGGCTTCCTACCTCGTCCACGCCTAACCATCCCGATCCCTTCAAAAAACGTAACTCAGGAGGAGTTGGGAAAAATAGTTACATTTTAGTTTTACTCCGCTCTGTTGCAATCAACAGCAACATCCTCAGAACATGGGCCAGGCAACAGCTATATGCTTCTGAAGTAACCATAATTCTTCAAGCCCAGCTTAATGAGCCAAAAAGTTCACTTGGGGCACAAATATACTCAACACTTCCCTCCATCCATCCTGTGTTTTCTTACTGCCTATCAGATATACCATAAGTGCAGCCCTCTGCTCTCTAGTGCACACTGTACAATCCAGACTTTCAGGGTGCTCTTCTCAATTCACAGCAGAAAACCAAACTACCCAGCATATTACTTTGAAATACCACACAACTTGCTGAAAAACTCTTCAGTTTTCTCTTTCGGCATCAGAGAGAGTCCCCAATATACTTAACATCACACTGAAAGCTTAAGATTCTGACGGTTTATATCACTTGAGGAAAGCACACCTCCTTGGAGGTCCTGACATGTTGGAATAAGGCTTACTGAAGTCCCCTGTGATTAAAACTTCCCTGGACAAGGTGTAATCTAACTGTCCCTCAGAAGGTAGTGGGTGGCTTGGTCACTGCCACTGTCCCGGAGGAATGCCAGCTTTGAACAAGGACCAGCAAATGATGGCTGAAAGGGTCAGCTTGACTCACTCCCTCCCCCCAAACACACTCCTCCACCTGCTTCTTCACAGATGCTTTAAAAGTTATCTTTAAATGGAAATTACTGCATATTAACATCTTTCCCCCAGTAACGAGCTCCTACCAGGAACTTACATGTCTCAAGAGCCACTCAACAAATGGAAGTCTGTGAACAGACTGAAAGATAGGAGCACATTGGATGTCTGCATCAGTACCAGCCATCTAGACTCCCTCCTACCATCAAGTGGTGAGAAATGGGCACCACTACAGCATGTCTCATTTCCTATCTTGCAAAAGACTAATTTCACCTTACATGAACTGCTTCTTAGAAACACCCATTTCTCTTTACCCGCCAGAAAGGAGGCTTAGATGACTCTCTCTCAGTTGCAGCAACATACACTGATATTATCATTAGTTCAAGACAGTAAGACTGATTCTCTAAACCTGAAATGGAAGCAAAAACATTTGCAAGGAAAACTCTTATTCTGAAAGGACGAAACAGGTCTTATCATATTACAGATAAGAGAGAAAGGAATGTTGAGCACAGATCATCTAGATTTCAAGATGACTGGTTCGGAGACAAGAACTCAAAAAGTAACCAAGTTTAAGAAAATTATTAAGAGATGACTACTACTGCTGTCATTATTATGAAGAATAAACCTGAAGTTGAGAAAAAGAATCAGGTCTTCCATCTGCACACTGCATGGGAATTTATTTGCACGCAGATTAACAACAGGATCTTTTAGAACACAGCTCAAAACTAGGGATTGTGCGAAAGTTTTTCATCAGAAGAGTTATATCAGTGCTGTTTTAATGAGCAAACTGATCCCAGAAACTTAGCTTAAACATCTTCCATGGCACAGGAGCCAATATGCTGTTCATATGGGGTATATGGAATATGGTTTAGCATGGCGGAGCAATGCCAACCATGTGTTAGTGATTTACTTCCACAGTTGCTTCTGGTATAAATTCTCCCCACAGACAAAGCCGAGACTCCAAAGATCACTGCACTTGATCTTGTCAAGCTATTCAGATTTAGGCTATCATGAAGGGGATGAAAGAGGATGTGCAAAAAGACACTGGTTGCTATGCAAACATTTCAGTGCATTTTCTGTAACATTTGAAAGAGAATGGAAGAAATGAGCAGTTTCTAGTAGTATTTTTGTACCAGCCCAGAAAAAAAAAAAAAAAAAAAAAAAGTAAGAGACTGTGGAGCACTAAGTGAGCAGCTGAACAAATCAAAAAATGATTCAAAACAAGGACAGGTGATTCTCAGAGAAGACATCATTCTTGGTCATTCTAAAAAGAGCAAAGAGTATATTTAAAAACATGAAACAAAGCAGAAATAAAATTTGCACCCAAATAGGAGGATTCTGTGTTCTCAATTGGGTTGGAATTCCGCTATGTCATTTTTTGACAAAAAGCATCGATTTAACAACATACATAAACAGGGTAGTTTGATAGAAATTACATTCAGAGTGTCTTAATGATGTGCCTTAGAGAAGCAAAAGCAGAATCCCCACTGCTAACCAGAATTGCCTCCTCATAGAAAGGATGACCTACTGCAGACACAGCCAGAGGTAATTACAGAACCCGCCACCCCGACAGCAGCAAGCGGGGACAGTTATCCACAGCACCACGTTCGCTGTCGACTCCGCGTTACCTATCTACATGTCGGCTAACGGTTTGCTTAAAGGCAGCAACCGCTGCCCCCTGGTCCAGCAGAGGCCCTCTTTTGTAAACTGTGTTACTGAATGCATACCCATCGGACGGAGGGTAGTCGGGAACGCTGGGAGGCTGGAAGACAAAAAAAGAAAAGCCACAAAGTAAATTAGTGTCATCAGTGGCACCACCAAGTTCGTTTAATCCAGCACCCCGAGGGACCCTGTCAACAGTGATGTGTCCTCAGCTGCTCATGGCTCTGCTATGAAAAGTTAATAACTGCTGCATTTCAAATACACAAACAGGGTGATCAAAAGGAGAAGAAGAAAAGAATTTCTAACCCAAGTCAATCCCCTGCATTAATATTGCAGTGAATATTCCATAGAAGAACAGTTCTCTGGGGCAAGGTCCATGTCATCTCTCAGATATCACTACAGCAACACAACTTACAAACAATGACTGAATGGCTTTAAAAAAACAAACAAACCTGGGACTGAGAAACCACTTTGAGCTTTTGTTCTAGATGTACACTTAAAGCCAGAAAACTCTAGCTACCTAACTGTATGTCTGTATAAGAAATAAACCCCCTCAAGTGACTTTATCCCTCTGTTGCAGGATGACACTATCAAGTGGCTCATTTATGTCACCTTTTCAGTGCACATGACTGAAGTCAAAGAAGAAATGCAAAAAGGAAAGTGATAGTGTAATTAAGGATTTTAATTAAGGACACTGCACATTTTAGATCTTTTCCTTACACCACCATTCAGTTACAGAAATTAGAACAGCTGAGATTCATCAAATTGTCAAATCTCTAATACAGGTTTTGGGTTTTTTTTTCTGGTGTGTGTGGGTTTGTGGGGGTTTTGTGTGTGTGTGTGCATTTTGGGTTTTTTTCATGGTTTTGTTTGTTTGTTTTTCTTTTTTTCCCTTTGGTTGGGCTTCTTGGGGTGGGGGTGGGGGGGAGTGTGGGTTTTTTTCTTTTTTTTTTT
>JAAGNO010007846.1:0-19064 GCA_033439905.1 Ceryle rudis | reverse complement strand
ACTTTGCCTGCACCGATGACGTCTTTGCTTGCTTTGCTACCCCTGCCGTTATGTGGCGTCTTCTATCAGTAGGTGAGAACAAACTCTGATAACAGCAGCCAGCGCTTTGATGTCTGTAGACCTTGGTAGTGATTGCTACCGCTTTAAGGAGAAACTAGCTCTTTTAGCTAGCTTTTCTTCAGAAGAAAGAAAACCAAACAACAATCTACTTCAGCAGCTAAGGATCCAGGATAGGGTTAACAAGACTGTTGATTTGCCAGTGTACGGCTGTGGTTTACCATTCCACTGCGAATATTGTGTTTCCTACATTTGATTTGTTTGAACTCCAGCTCAAGGATGGGAAGGGCTGCTGGATCATTAAACATAACTTTTTTCTCTTAAAATTATTCCTACTTGGAATACTGTTCCTGATGCTTGTTACTTTAGTATCTGGCAACTGATTGATAAATGTTGTCTGTAGCTTTTCCTCCTTAGTATTTAAACTTCCCATATGAATATGAAAGAGCAAATCTCTCTCCTGTGTTTTGTGTTAAATTAACAAAATTCACAGTTTTCATTTTCTGAGACTATTTCTCTCAACTTGATTTAGTATGACTTTCACCAAAGATAGATGGACTTGTCAATAATAGTCCCTGCAAGCCAAGACTCTAATGTAATTATTTTCCCTGTTGGAGCTTTCTCATACTGTCTTGAATTACACGTTGGATGCAGTCTCTGTGAGCAACAAATAAGCCCAAGATTTTCTTTGTTATCTTTGATTCACGTGCTGCTAATTCTTACGTGATCCCCAAATATGCTATGAAGTGCTTAGCTTGTACTTTCCTGAAAACATGAAGATATTTTCATCTTCAAAACGTGACGATGTTTTCAACATAGATCTGCTCCTTCAGTTCTCGGGATCATTTAGGAGATCTAATCTGGTTTCATATTGACAGCAAATGCTAATTTTGTTAGTCCCTGTACAAGGTTGGTTTTGTGTAGGGATCTCATACTAAGTAAATTTCTCCAGACTTAATCTTTGCGTGTGGCTTGTCCTAATCCAACTTCTCAGTCTTAACTTCTCATTTAGTGTGTTATCACATTTATAGAGGTCCAGATAACAGCATCTCATCTATAGAGGAAAACTGAATAGTTTTACTAAAGAGAGAGAAGATTAGCTTGGAGTGATCTGCTTCTGGGTAAATCCAAGTCTTGTGTTATCCCACTTCTCACTTTCTCCATTCTCTAATCCTCTGTGGTATGTGTTTAGTCTTGACCTTGCAACCTGATGGCTGTCCAGGTCTGTTGCCTTCTGATAATAGTGAAGGCTGTTCAAGTGACGTCTCCTCAGTTTCCGTACTTTTCAAGTTCTTGATTTTTATGAAGAATACCCAGTCTGAGTGTAACAGGGTATTTGAATTTTCTATCTGCATTTTAACTCTTCTTAGCCCTTGGGGATTTTCCCCTCTTACTCTAAGGCTACTTATTGAATAGTTAAATCAAAAGCATTAATTCTAGGGGCACTTTTAGTCTACATGTTCCATATGCATTTTGTCCTCCCCCACCTTTTTTATTCATATATGTTAAAAAAAACCCACCTTTTTTCTTTTTATGTTGGTGGGTTTTGGTTTTTGTGGTGTTTGGGTTTTTTTTGTGTGTGTATGTGGGGTGTTTTTGTGTTTTGTTTTTTCTTAGTGAGAGCTAAGTCTGCATAAAGGTTGTTTTTCCATGTCCAGTTATAATGACTCTGCCAAAAAAATGAATCAGTCACTCAGGATTGGCTGTGGCGAAGTACAAATCTGCAGCCTTTTTTGAGGAATGAACTTAAGGTATTTGGAGTGAAAGTTGATTTTACTGCATAGCTTAAGCTAAGCTGATGACCTAGAAAATAAAATCCCATGAGCAAATGGAGAGGGCTTGGAGCACAGTTTAGTTAGCCCTAATGAGATGCAGGTTCCGTGGATGATGCATGTAAATTGAAGGAGTGTATGGTCTTTTTGTAGAACAAACATGACTTTTCTGTTACAGCAATTATTTCTTTTTTAAATGCCAACTAATTTAGTTGTCCCTAATGGTGAAGAGCAATTTGTGGACTGTATGTGGATAAACAATCTGAAGTCCTGTGGGCCACAGGAGACATCCTATTAGAGTGGATATCCACTTATTTTTCGTTTCCATGCTTTGCTTCCTAGAAGCCATGTGTTTTGAAACACATTTTAAACATGCATCAATGGAAATTTCAATTAGTGGGTTAAAGTAGGTTTTCTAAAACTCTGGAGTTCTTCCTTTATCACAATTCTTAGCCAGTTTGTGCTGCAATCTTGTATGATTTCTAGAGACGCAAGATGGGACCTTTGTGGCCCTAGTGCTGTAGGCCTGAATAGAAAGAGCTGTCAAAGAGCTGCGATATATTGGCTTTAATCTGCTTCCATAACTGCTGAAGTCCCGTGTCTTTGGTTGCACCAAGAACACAGTATCTACTGTCTCGTCTTAACAGCACTGCTGTTGGATTCTGCGTTGTCGTAACTGACTAGTAAGCTGAATATAACAGTGTCTGTGATTCCTCATGTTAGTCAGCCTTGGCAAAGACCTTAGCAGACAACCTGCAGGCTATATGCAGTCTGTCAGATGTGGCCAACTGGTGACATATTTTCTTACTCTTTAGGTTCAGGTGACACCGTCTCTCAAGTGAGTTGCAGGTGATGCTGTAGGCTCCCATTGACAGCGGTTTGCGGGTTAGCTGTGGAGACTTAATTTACAGGTTGCAGAGCTGAACTGACCCAGCACTAGCAGCAAGCTGCCAGGAGGCTGGCAGTTTCATGGGTGATGCCCAGGTGGAGAGCGAGAAAGGAAGTTCTCCAGGTACCTTCTGTGCTGCTGTGCAATGAGCTGGGACAGGAACTGCCGGCCGCTGCTGCCTGTAGCTGTTGTGGAGCAGTCCTTGCCAACAGGGAATGGCATTGGATTAATTCCTTCTTCCCATCTCACCCCTTAGGCCGACGGAGCCCTGGTACTGCCTTGTTTTCCTTGACACGCTCTTAGTTGAGCTGCTAGCTTTAGTTAGGGATCTATGTGTTCCATTTCAGTTGCTTAGCATATTTTGTTTGTTTGTTTGTTTGTTTTAAAATTACAGAGCATGAAGACTTTTTAACAGTAGCAGAGTCTCTGAAGAAAGAATTTGACAGTCCAGAAACCTCAGACCTAAAGTTCCGTGTGGATGGAAAGTACATCCATGTTCACAAAGCTGTTCTGAAAATCAGGTAGTGGTTGTGTTTCACAACTCCCATTTATACAGAATAAGCTCCCAGTGTTACATCTAAGGGGGGAAGGAAATTAAGGGGGGTAGGGAGTGACCTGTAAACTTGTAATATATAGCATCTATGCATCCATAATCACTTTAAATAACTGTAAAAGAAGTTGAATCAAAACCCTGTCTTAAAATGGTCTGTATTCAATTTTCCCTGAGCCTATTTGTTGTCCCCAGCACGATAAATTCTGTTAATTTGGTCTAATTGCAGCGTGTACACAGATATTTCTGTAGCATAGATCAAGTTAAGAGTTTTATCTTGATGCATGAGATTAACGATGCCCACAGTATTAGGAACCAAAATGGGATGGGGTATGGTAAAATATTTGTGACTATTGCAGAGAGCCCCAAATACCTATTTCAGGGGGACTGTAATGTAACATTCGTGTGTTCATATAATAGTGTTCCAGATAATGTCTTTGTCTCTTAGGTGTGAACACTTCAGAACCATGTTCCAGTCATACTGGAATGAGGATATGAAGGAAGTGATAGAGATAGACCAATTTTCTTATCCTGTGTATCGTGCCTTTCTTGAGTACTTGTATACAGACAGTGTTGACCTTCCGCCGGAAGATGCAATAGGTATTGCTTATGGTCCAATTATGTTAGAAAGCAGCATCCAGAAAAACTGAGCTGGGGATCCAGAATAGATGTATTAACATAGGCTTCTAGTCTAGCCTAAAGTGCGTTTTACTGGTGATTAATTAAGCTGTCTTTAAAATATCATTGTAGCAAAATTAGTACAGCAAAAGCAGTGCATATTTAGAAATAAACTCAGCAGTTTTTTCAAGCTTGGAGAGAAACTGTGTCTCTGGTTTAAAACACTTGCATGTTTTACTAAACTGAGTCAGTTACTGTTTAGGGTAATATCAAAGAATCTCAGTAGATCCAATAGGGGAAACTTGGACAGCAGAGCAAAGAGCAAGCTGTAATTCAAGCACAGATTTTTTACAGTGGTAGCTTTTTGCTTGTGTTGTGGTGCCTGTTTTGTGACAGCTCCGCTCTTGCAAGCAGCTGGGTATGCAAATCAGTGGAACAGTTTTTGTATTTAGCTGCAGTCTGAGGTAATAAAAGGCCTTTCTTCCTGTGTAATGATAAAATACATCTTTCTGAATAGTGACCTACTTGCAAAAAGCATGTTATAGACATATAGAACATTGCATACAGCCTACAGAAGCAATCCCTACCCTAGGAGCGTAAGCTGCCGTTGAAAGCGCAGAGATCGTTACGACTGACTGATATGATGGCATTTTAATTGCAGGGCTTTTGGATTTGGCTACTTCCTACTGTGAAAATAGACTGAAAAAACTGTGTCAGCACATTATCAAGAGAGGAATTACTGTGGAAAATGCATTTTCATTGCTCTCTGCTGCAGTCAGATACGACGCGGAGGTAAAGTTCTAAACTTCAAACTTAAATAGGTGGCTGCGTTCTGATTTAACTGGAGAAAAGCAGCCAGTTGTGCTTTCGGATAAGCTATCTCTCACTATTGGATAATACTGTTTACCATTTTCAGAATTAGGGAATGTTGGACTTATAAAAGCTGTATTTGCCATGCGAGAGGTGGTTTTTTTAGGGTTTGTTGTTTTTTTCATAAAGCAGTACTGAGAAGGAGAACTAATACACAGATATCCAAAGGTGACTGAAGTCTCCAGGCAGAGACTTGGTATCTGTAAATGTTTGCATTGCTTAATTTGATGGTAAAAGGTTATGATGCTGTGCCAAGCTTCATGAATTACTATTTCTTGGTGTGTGGGGGGGGTACTGTAGCAAAAAACCTTCTGTGGATGAAAACACTAAGTCCAAAATGAGAAGGATTTCCAATACAAAGCATTCCCATAGCATTACAAAGAACAGATTTACAAGCCTTCAGTTACTGATTTGTAAGGTTGTGTGTTGTGTGTGATGTCATGTGGTGGTAGGTTTGGGAAGATGCGAGTGCACTTGGGTGGTTTTGTTTGGTTGGTGGGGTGTTTTGTTTGTTGGGTTTTTTTTTCTGTGGGCTTTTTTGTACGCTTGCTTAGCTACAGTCAAATACACTTTCAGTCTTCACAGTGTGCTAATGAAATGGCAGGATAAGAACTCCTTTATGGAACTAATATATGCTGAAGACAGAGAAACAGCATGTGAAAAAGGGGCAGGCTAACGAAAGCTCCCTACTGCATAATGTCTGACTTCACTACTAGATCACTAACATGCTGCTCTGGGAACTAATCAGGAGGTATTCCTGGGCTTGCTGTGGTTATTTGTGGTCAGCATAGTATCCGGGCATCGTGTTTGCAACTCTGTGACTGGTTTGTTCTTAACTTGCTACTTATGCTTATATAGCAGTTTTGGTACTGAGTAAATCAACTCATTGCTCTTTCATGTACTTAAATATCCAGGGCTGATATTGTGTGTGAATTGCTGCTGTGGTGGAACTTAATGGAAAATAGGAAGATTTCCATATTTTAGCCTTAAAAGATTGTTTGCAGCGTGGCTCTTCAGTACGCGATTGATTCCACGTGTAGAGGGTGGAAATAATCCAGTTACTACGCCTTGGCTGTACTTAACTAGCTAAATGATGAAGTTAGAACTTAAATGCTACGCCAGGGAGAGAATGGGTGACACTAAAGGGTTGATTTTTAGTGAAAAGTGTTCTTACATGCAGTATTGCTTAGACGGGGGCTCGAAACTGCTTGGGTGGTGTAGTTCATTCGAGGGACTGTGTGTCTGGAAGACAACGGTTAAAAGAAGCTGCTTCGCTAATTTAAAATACCTCCATGACATGAAACTCTCCTCTGCTTTCTTCTGGTGACTGAGTTGAAGTGACTAGAACTAGGTCAGGTCTGGCTTCTCACTGTAGCTTTTAAAATAATAATCGGATGTACCTTGAGCCTTTATTCCCTTTAGTCAGTATTAAGCTCAGTTTGCAGGGAGTGCGTCCATTGCAAATGAAATTCAGCCTTTTTTTCTTTTTTATACAGAATATAAATTTTTCCAAAGTTACTTACTAATATTACAGTATTGCTGTTTATTGTATGCTTCTGTTGCATTGACTTTGAATATGATTTTTTTAATAAAGCAGTGCAAAATATTGTAATGTGTATGATGTAATTTTGTTTAAAATGCTAGTTCATTCTGTTACTTAAAAAAAAAGAAACCCATCGGTATTCAGTTCTAATAAGCTTGTCTTTTTTTGTTGCACAGATGCCACACAAGTCAAGATCTGCAGCTTCAGAATGCCTGGTTTTAGGCCAGGATATATTTTTATATTATTTTTGTGTCAAGAACTCCCACTGGCACACAATTGCTTTAGCTTACGATGTTGACCTTAAGTGTAAAGCATGAATATTAATCAGTTTTTCATACCTCATGTAGCTTAAAGAGCTCTGCAAATTTGTTGTGCCTTACTGCAGCACCCCGTCTGCTGAGCAGCTAAGGAAGGGTGTGTTCTCATCTCTAGAACTAGTTCTACAAACTTACAGTAAAGAAATTAGAACAGGAATGGGAGTCGCTACTTTGTAAGGGCTGCGGCACCCTCATTGTAGTAGCTTAGGTCTGCACCACGAAGAGTAGATTTCCTCATCAAAACAGCAGTTGGAAACAATCTGAGCGGGAAGCATTCTGTGGTCAACTTTGTATTGACTACAACCGTGTCCTGGATTTTTTTAGACATCCTTTCTCTGACATCATGTGCGTGCAGTGATGGTTGTGAGGCTTTTCTAATTGTTAAATGGAAGGTACTTCCAAGTAGACTCAACAACTCTGGAGTCTCCTTCCCACAGGAATTGCTGTGCTGGGTTATGCCCCAGTACTTCTTTGAACCATTTCTGGGACGTGGGTGAAATACTTGGTAACACGAGTCTGTTCCTAATGCACAGAAAGGCATTCTGCCTGAACTTTGCTTTGGAACTGTCCGGTTAGTATGGCCTTGCACTGAGCCTGGTAACATCCAACTTCAAAGCTTTAGCTGAAACCTTAACTAAGCGGGATGTCGAGCAACCTGACATATAGATTTGAGTTTATGTTATGGAACAAAAGAGCTGAATTTTCTTAATCCACAATCTTGGTTATATATCATGTCCCCGAGATCTCCTGTTTGTATTGGGGTTTAATAGTGACGGTGAATGCAGATGAAACTCAAGTGTAAGACTTTTAAAATATATATGCTCAGAACAGTTGATGTTTGTGACTGCAGCTCATAGTGAGACCAAGTTATAGTTACTTTTCCACTTGTAACCGTGTTACACGGGGGGAGTTTTATTATTTTCTGTTGCATTTACACAGTGACTGTGGCGGAGGGGAGGGGGAGCCAGGGGATGGGATAACACTGAGAGCCACTGGCTTGATGTGTTTGTCTAATTCTCTGCAAAAATAAAGCATATACGGGCATTTGTGCCTGAATGTGATTTCCTGTGCTGGAAGCAAAGATAGTAAGATTTTCTTTTTCTTTTTTTTTTTTTCTCCTGTTTAGGACTTAGAGGAATTCTGCTTTAAATTTTGTGTCAATCATTTGACGGAAGTGACACAAACTACAGCATTTTGGCAAATGGATGGTCCCCTGCTAAAGGAATTCATTGCTAAAGCCAGTAAATGTGGAGCCTTTAAGAACTGAAATGAGGCTGTAAGTTACGGGTGTTGGTAGGGTTACAACGGGACGTTGTAACTGTGTGGGGAAAAGCGAGTGTTACCTGCTCTCTTGTACCAAAAGACATGAAAGGTTACGGTGAAAACAAATGTTTTCAGTGCTTGAAAGTGAACTGTTGTTAAAAAAGTCAAGCGAAATACTCACTTGCATTTAGCAAACCTGGATGGTGGAACCAGCTCGATTCCAGACGGAGAGGAAGCGCTGCCGTGCGCAAAGGATACCAGCCGGTGTTGAGGACTTGACTTTTTAGCTTAGGAAATCTCTGTTCTAGCGCCGCCTGTTAATATTTTCAATTTACTTTTGGGGTCAGAGAGTAGTCTGACCTGAGCCACTGAATGGTATCACTTAAATCATTAACTCCCTGGGATTATAGAGAAGCAAATGGTCTGGATTTGCATGCTTGTGAATGAATTTGCCATTTGCTGTGTGTAATTAACCGAGTGTATCAGCACTTAGAAAAGCCTGCAGAAACACTATCTCCTCAAAGCCTACACAAGTAGCTGAAGAAAGGGGTAACTAGCAAATCTAATTGGAAGTAAATCTCTGTATTTGGGTATACCTTAAACTAAGTTGTCACGTGTACTTTGTGTAATCTGTACAAGCAGTATTTATAATGGTTAATGGAAAAAAAAAATCCCCTCTTGGATGATTTCAGGAAGGGATACGCTGTTCCGAAAGTGGGGGTTTGCATTTAAGTGTTGTATAAATTTAAACTACATGTAATAAAATTCACTTTTTTTTTTTTTGGTACCTGTTCACTAGCAAACTTCTTGGGACTTGGAAGAAGATCGCAAGCTTTTTGTGTTACGTGCAGCATACGTGCTTTGTAATTAACACCACCACCCCTAAAACCAGTCACTCCCACAGATCATGTTTTACCGGATCTTACTGATGTTGCTGCACTTGACAAATACCCATGATCTTAATTTCAGGAAAGAGCAAATTCAGTGGTAGGAACTAATTTAGACCTCAGCCACCTCCATCTAGACATCTGCTTTTTTTCCTAGTCTGCCTGGGGGCGAGTGCGTGTATGGACACCCACGTCGAAGGCTTTACATCTGCACCAAGAAGGGGGTAGAGCAGAGAACCTGGCCTGTTGAAGTTTGGGCTAACTCCGGGGCTAACCTTGGGGCTATGATTTTGCCAAGTTTTGCAAAGCCTAGACTTTTGTATTGCTGCTAGAAACGGAGGCTGCTGAAGCGTGACTAGGACAGGCTGACAAAAATGTGTTGATGTTTATAATAAGCAGCTTGTTTTGGATTGTAAACTGTAAAGGTCAAGCTTGGTGGGGGGTAGAACAGAAGTGCACAGGATTCATCCTCGGAGCTGCTCTGAAGCTCGTCAGTAATTCAGATTGGATGCTGTAGAGGAAAAAGAGCTCACATGAGCTTTTATGTCTTTCCTGGGACAGTGGTGTTGCATCTTTCTTTGTTCCCTAACAACCCATGATAAAAACCATGCTCTGTGTTAATGCCCTTTTGTTTTAGGGGGTGGGAGTGGCACATAAGCCCTTGGCTCAGGCAGTGAACTGGTTGTGGTTTTGGCCCTGGACAGGCAGCAGGCCTGAACTGTGTAACCAAGTAAAAACCCCAGTATTTTGTTCCGGACACAGCTAATAGTGCTACCCCGAGAGCTGTTATTCTGTGCTTACTGCTCTCCATTTTCATACAGAGCAAACTCAGGTCACACATTTTTACTAGTCCTGGAGAGTACAGCTGCTTTAACAGGGTAGTTCTGCAGCCTGTCGTGACAAGGGAGGGTTGATGCGTTCATTAGGGCACCCTGGTCCTGCTCTACCTGTGACCGAGAGACGAGGTCCAGTTAAAGGGTGGGGGGACAGCTGGGTCCTGGGCAGCAGGGGGGCTGGTGAGCATGACCAGATACACACCTTTCTTAAAAATGTTTTATTAACTTACCCTTTTGTAGCTAAACAATGTTTCTCAGTTTTTTTAAAGACAGAACAGATGGAATTCATCCTTTCTTAATGGAGAAAGGAAGATACAGTCCACCGTTTGATCCCTTGGAGATGTTGTTTAGAGTACGATGCTCAACCATTTCTGGTCTGCTGGCAAACACTGTTTCACCCCTGCTATTGCAGCAGAGCTAGTTATACATTAAGCAGTCAATCAGAAATCACTTAATTAAAAGAACCAAACAAGCACAAACTCCTGTTTATAAGTCAGAAGGCTTTTTCGAGTGCAAGTTCTGCAACTTTATCCTCTTTGGAAAGCCAAAGCAGCAATGCAGTCCTCAAAACATCGCTGTCTTAGAGGCAGACAGTGAAGCAGCTACCCCAGAATCAGAAGAGGGCTCCCCCCGTTAAAGTGACTTTAATGAGTTCTGTGGCAGCCGATGCTCCCTTGTCTTTGAGGAAAAAAAAAAAGGTCTTGTTGCGCTTTAAAAAAAGCTAAATTTGGTGTATAACGCTCACCCATCCATGGTAAAATTGAAAGAAAGGGACAGCTTAAAATTATTACAACTGTGAGGTATAAAAATGAGTGTTGCTTGTGTCCCTATCTTGGGAGAGAAGAGGGGAAATCACTTGGACACCAACCGGACGTGCTCTAGGGTTTCTATCATTAAAACCTCCTAAATACTGACACGGTTACAGAGGGACTGGGGAGCTATTCAGACGCTGTACTAGATGTACTAGCGGTGTTCTCTGGGGTAGGAAGGATGACTTCTTTTAAGTCCTGCAGTAGCTCAATCTTGTTATCCAGTCTTTTTCTGCTTTCCAGAAGTTCCTGGATTTTCTCCTCTGTTCCTGTTAGGAAAAGAAAGGGATAAAAGCTTTTATTCATTTATTTATAACTTATTAATTTAAAATGCATGTTAAAATATATATATATCTTAACACTGCAGAGGCTCCCAATGCTTAGTTTAGTCTACAAGAAAACCTTCTTCCTTTCTGATGCAAAGTCTTTAAGCTGATACCCCGCACGCTTGGCCTCCTCCCGAAGAGACGGACTGTGCGGTACGTGAAAGAGACCAGCTGAGGTATCAGTGTCAAAACACAAAGCAGTAGTTACATACTTTACCATCCCTACACTGTAATCTCAAAACTAGCTACGCTATAGATTTAACTTAAGCCATCACAGCAAAGGTAAAGATTACAAGTTACATTACCATGTTATTTGGCAAATGAGCTTTAACAGTTCCATTTGCAGAATCCATTCATAGGAGGACTCCTCCAGTAAAGACACATTCGAAGAGAACATCTCCAAATTAAACAATCAAAGCAAATTTACAAGCCTTAATGCAATTCAGCCAACAACAACAAAAATTAAACCCCAAAAGAGATAGTTTGGATGACTGCATTCTACAGCTAGAGTCCCATAAACACAATCCAAGAGCTTTTGCTGTTCCTGCTCCTGACAAAACGGTTACTGCCACTACACTGGTGGGATTAGCCCAGTCCTTTATCATACTTGCAAATCCCTGCCTGTCTGTGTTTCTGGTTCCCTCTACTGCTTCCAGTTTCCTCATGTTAAAGATTGTTGAAACCAGTGAGAGCTCTGTACCAGTCCTCGCTAGAGTCCAAAAGCATTCCCATAACCTCACAGTGTTAACTGCAGGTTTTCAATGAATCGCTTGCTTTGTTCAGTAACAAAGCACACAGAGGTGTCGGTGACCAGCAAAAGTTAGTCAGTGAGCATCAAGTTTTCCTCAGTGTGCAGGAACGCCAGAGTTAAGAATTCAGTAAGAAGCAGGATGTGTTCTGTATAAACCTCCATACGTTTTTCTCTTTGAGCAGGGAGACATTGAAAGAGGTCTCCAAAGTAGTCGCGTGGAGACGTTTACCCCTGTTCATTCTGCATTACAAAGCCTGAACCTTCCTTAACTGTGACTCTGGCCGCTCACTGCTGCCATCTGTGTGCCTGTGTGGAAGGCTATGTATGTGCACACTTGACCTTAGACAGCAGGTCGAGTGTGGACGTGGAGTGGGGCAGCCAGAACGATGCTGGTGCCCACTGCCTGCTGCAAAGTCTGGGTAGTGGTTCATTAAAGAGGGACTCGACACCTCACCCTAGCTCTGACTGAAAAGAAAGCAGATAACCCCTCTTCTCTCCTCTGCAGTCAAGGTGTCACTGGTATTTGACAGCACATCCCATCACCATCCCACGACAGTCTGTGCCCACTGTTTCAGTGTCAGCTGACAAGACTGCAGTGGAAATCGTCATCTTTAGGGCTTGATGCAGGCAGCCTTTGTGGCCCTTCCTTTCGGCATCAAGGCTGTGGGGTTAAGAGAACTCAGAGTATCTGAAGAAAAAGCTGAACCAAAATCATCCATTCCAGGAGGAAGATAAAAGATGATGCAGTATTTATACTAGTCCTACTTTATTTAGTCCTAGACTTTGTGCATCATCACAGACTTGCTAGCAAGAGTTTGGAAGATGGATTAGGACAAAAAAAAAGGAAAAAAAAAAAGAATAGGTGGCGATTTCCTTCACTCCCTCCAGTTTCACTTGGAACTAACACGGTTTTCCTTCCTTTCTTACTGGTTCATTTTCAAAGCTCCTCTTGGATCAGTTTTGGAACCAACCTGATGTGTGTTTTCACTACTGACCTTGAAATAAAAGCAGGCTGATAATACCAGAAAAGAAGATTGTGCAGTACAGGAAGGACCGAGCTGCTCAAGCAGGGGGCAATTGGAGAGGGGACAACTTTTACACCCGAGAATCATGCGGCTCTGTGTACACAGAGGTGTCAGTATCAAGAATTTCTCCTGTAAGGCGAGAAGAGGATGGAAGAACTGATGCAGCTGTGAAGGAAACAAGCGTGATCCAAGGTTGTGTCACATGAGGACTTCCGAGCAGAGGCGTTTCAGTGGCGCTAGATGAGGCACTGGTGGAACCCTGTGTCAGGGAACTGCAACACCAGTCACTGCCATTTCTGAAAGAGGAATTTACAAGCGAGGGCAGGAGACTGAAGAGAGGAGCCTGGCTTGTCCGGCCGAGTGAAGGGGAAGCAACAAACATTAGCAAACATCACCTTCACACACTGAGCTTCAGCATTAGCTAATTAAAACCCATTTCCCTTTTCACAGGGATAAATTAAAACAGAAGTTAAAGCAAGGCTGGTAACTTAGAGAGGGAAATGGGAGCAAAAGACTTGTCCGGCTGAAAAACAGTTTTAACCTTGTTGCTTACAACTGCCGAGACTGGAGTCCAAGTCTCAGAGTGTCCTTCCTCACTGGTGGTCCCAAGCAGCACCTCCTGCCCTCATCTTTGTTTCACCTGGAACATTCTCTGCTTGTTTTTCAAAGTACAATTGCCACTGGTTCCACGGTATGTTCTGCTCATAGCTATTAACTGAAGCACGGCAGCCTGTCTGAACAGCATTCACGTAACGCCAGCAAGCTGCTGAAGGGAGGCTGCAGAGAAGGAAGGGAAATAACCTGCAGGAACAGGACACGTACGCACTCTCCAGGAGGGAAGCTCCTCTGGGGCAGAGACCCTTCGGGCTTTGAAAGCTGTGGAACAGGGACCTGCCTCTCCCTTCAGCTCAGCCAGCCAGATGTGACATAGTGTATTTCTAAAAGATCCAGGCAGCAATGGCTTTTACTCAATTGTTTATGTAATGTCGAGTAAAAACGTCCTTGGAATTTTCATTTTAAACAGTCGTTTTATCAAAATGCTCAGGTGAATAACCTCTATGCCAAAACCCGTGCCAACCGCCGCTGCTCCCGCGGCTTTTTTCACCTACCTGAATGAATATTTGTCAGTATATTTTCAAACAGTCCACAGTCAAAGAGTGACATCACTGTCTCTTCATACTCTGGGGAAAGAGAGAATTTGATTTCATGTTACAGAGTAAAGGTGTTAATGCAGAGACCTACATCAGAAGTAGCACAAACCAGTAACTACTTATTTGATATCATACTGACTGCTTGAGGTTTTAAGATGTCTTCCTTCTCATACAATCTATATTGAGAAAAAAAGGATCAGTTTGTCAATTCTACCTTTTTTTTTTTTCCCCCCTAGTTTCACGCAGAAAATAGGAAAGGGGACCTACCTGTAATTTCCTTTTTGGGTCTACAGCACGTGAACAGTCCATTTCAAAATGAGCAATATACTCAATTCACGCTTCATTCCATCGTGCCAGGACTGCACAGAGAACAGCAGGGCTGAGCATCCCAATTCCTTCTGACAGATCATGTGACACTGGGACACTTCACTGTTTGGTACTAAAAACCAGCCCAGGATTGTGCCTCAGTCTCCTAACAGAGGCTCC
The DNA here is from genome assembly GCA_033439905.1 of Ceryle rudis. NCBI lineage: Eukaryota > Metazoa > Chordata > Aves > Coraciiformes > Cerylidae > Ceryle > Ceryle rudis. The sequence continues at coordinate 4,914 of JAAGNO010007846.1, read as the reverse complement.
CGTTGAAAGAAAAGACAAAACACCTACAGGGTTCACATGACCATTAAGTGGTTTGCTTCATGCTGAAGACTTTGAATCCCTAATGTGCCCTGGACTTCATTACTGCTTCCAGCAGCTGATGAGATGTTACACGCAAGCTGCTTGTGAGGAAGGCTCAGCCAGGTGGGGACATCTCGTTCCCCCTTTACGTGCTTCAGTTACTTTCCGTGAATTAGCATTCTTTTATCCAAAGGTATTATTAATACCTCTGTAAAGCTGGGGGACGAGAGGAGAGGAAGGTTTGGAATTTTCTTTTTTAAATTATGGACAAAGCAACATTCGAGTGGAATCCTCCAAGAACAATGGGCTTCATAAAAGCTGGCACTTAAAGCAAAGAACCCGCCAGATACACACTAATCATTATGAATAAAGTTCTAACTCGTCACCCAAAGACTGACAATGCACACACTTGGGATTTTTCCCTCAAAAGAGTGCCGATATTAACAGACAGATGGTCCCTCTGGGAAGCTCTGAAAACAACCCAGACTTACGATCCAAATAAAACCTTCCAGTTCTCTTCAGGACCTCTCCTCTTCAGTGTCTGGGAGAAGAGGTCAAGCTGAACGCTACGCTTACACCAATGGGTAAAAGGTGGCTTCAAAAATTCCAGAGGGCCTTACTGCAGCATGCAGAGTTGGCAGCTCTTCCTCTCTTGCTAACGTAGCTATAACCAAAAAAATACTCATTCTCCAGCTACTGTACAGCTGCAGAAACAGGGCAGGACCCAGCTATTTGGCATCCTCACGAAGGTGACCCAGGGCTGAATGCCTTCCACTCAGATCAGCACTTCAGCTCCATGAGCAGAGTCCCCCGTGGGTCTCCGTACCTGTTTCTGAAGTGTTGTCATCCATCAGTTTTTCCTGCGCCAGGTGAAGCGTGTCCAGCATTTCTTCAAATATATCATCCAGAAGCCCGGCTTGTTTGCATTTCCTAAGGAAGTCTATTCGGACTGTTAAAACACAAACCCATACGCTCTTACACAGGAGTGATCTGCAGAGGGGGCTTTACTCACTCGCTTCAGAAACTAAAACTTGGGCCAAAGTCCCCCTTCCAGTAACAAATAGTTATGCAACCCCCTGGCTCCTCCAGGTACCCACTCAGTCCTCCTCGGGGGAACAAAAGCACGGCCAAGCAAATGTAAGCGTTGTGCTGGGTGTAAAATTGCCTAAGCTTTAGACTTGCCTTCATTCAACACAACCAAGCGTCTCCACAACTCTAAATGCACCATTCCTAAAGCCTCCTGACACTCCTTAGCATAGGAAAGTGGGGGATTTGTCTTGCTTTTTAAATTCCAGTCCTCTGGAGCACACTGCGGACTGAAGAGGCTAAGGGATAAAAAGCAGTACAAGAAGTGAATCGGTACTGGATTTGTAAGAGAATTAAGGCTTTTACTCCAAGCATTCTAAGCATGAAACTGGTTTATTACAGCCCATTTCATACGCCTGTTTTGTCAGATTTAGGTTTCTAGGGAAATAACTACCTACTTTTTCTTCATCTCAGAGCAGCAGGTCAGTGACAGGTTTCAGTAAGATCAATTCAAGGGGCTGTTCAAGAGGAAAGAGCTGTCAGCTCACAGAGCCCAAGGGTCTCCCTTAAAAAACAGTGTTACTTTTTACCAGAGACGTTTGAGAGAAAGGAAACGTAGGACATCTAGTGTAAGTGAAATGACAAGCATTCCAGGATTCTTCAGAGCTTCCCTGTCCTTTATAGCAGTAGTAAAAATGCAGACAAAGCATTAGGCAGCCACCTACTGTTACAATACCACCCCCACAGACTGAGCACAGCCATGGGAAGGTGAATAATGACCACCAAGCGACAGCATAATCCCAGCAAGCAGTGCAGCAGGACCGACCACATGACTGAAGGATGGGCCCCGTGGCTGATTTCACGGTTGCAATACCGCATTTATGCAGTAAAACGCTCTGTCGTGTTAAGCACCCTAGATACTCCCAGGCTGCAACAGGTTATGACAAGCACATGGTAGCAGCAGCGTCTGTAGCAGTGTTTAGAGAGCCCCAATCCGTGAGCTCCTGTTCAAGGCGCGCTGAACTCCACCCTCACTGCTGGGCTTCTGCTCAAACCCCTCCTCGCAGCACCTCCTCTAACCCGTTCCAGAGCTCCACCCGGCAGAACTACAGCCCTCTCCCTCAAGAGGGGTTCAGCACAGGGAGACCGAGGTGAGGGAGGACTGAGTCCCTTTTAAATTTCACTATTGATAGAGAGGAGGGGTTGTCAGGCAACCCCTGCTTGCTGGAGACCCCCCTGCCTAGCACAGCATCCCACCAGAGCAGGAGCACGATTATCAAAAACCTGCAGAGTCACTCTGCAGATCAGACTTTCTGCTCCCTTGCCAGAGCCTGGAGAGCCACCCCTCTCGGGAGAGTCATCGAGATGCATTTGCAGCACCGCTGCTATCGACCATCTCCGGGCTCTGAACTTCACCATAACGAAGGGATCTCGGTATCAACTTGTTCTATGAAGGGAGTCGCACCTTTATGTCGATTGGTTTTTCTTTTTAGTATTTGTAAACTGTTCTCTTCTGCTGTCTCTTCCGGGCTCTGTAAGGAAATCAGAACAACGTATTTTTACATCGTTTACTGTTTTGTTTTCATTACATCACCTCTATATTAGCAGGAGGATAAAAAGCAGCCCGTATTTCTGTGAACACAGTCAGCTCTCTGCACAGCTAACGATTTTCCAGACATTCAGTTATTAAAAATGGAAGCAAAAATTGTTTCAAAGCAAAAACCCTTCAAGAAAAACCCCAAACCAGGGACACCATCCTCATTAATTATTACATTTGCAAATAGCATAACTGTTACCAAATGCCTACTGCTAACTCCCCCTGAAAATTATGTTTAGTTCCCCAGACCTGACAAAGTATCAGAAAGGATTTGAGAGCAGAGGGGGAATATTTTTCTTTCCCTTTGACAGGACACTGTCATTTTCTGCTGCTCCATGTCATACCACAGGGCTACAAATAATTCTTAAGTGCTGTTACCAGACTCCACCAGTGTAAAAATGCGTTGCTTACACAATGGTAAACAATTTATTCTGCAGTGATGAATCCTGGAGCCCCTCAGCTGCTTCTTTGCAGTGTCTGTATTGATTTCTGAGGTCACTGGCACCGGAGAGCAGCAGAAACAGCACACTGCTGTGGGTAACGGGCCAAAGGAATCTCAGTCACAATACCAGGAGCGTAAGTGGATTTACAGATGAGAACTTCGTGTAGACAAATAACCTGCCCTTATGAGAGAACTACGTAAAAGCTGCACACCCTCTCACGTGACCTCCCTTGAATCTCAAGGCCTGGGAAAGGCAGAGGCTCTTCCCAAGGAAAGCTGGATGCTATCTCCTCTAGAAAGAAGAAAGTTGCCACGCACGCTTCCACAGGGCCAAGAAAATCATCTCAAAACTTAAAATAAGCTCCATTTACAGATTTTCTAACAACAGCCTCTAAAACAACTGCCCCTATAATCAGCATGATGCTCTCTTGATAGCTCCCGAACCCTTGGGAAGGCATCACACCAGCAGAGCTGAAAACCGCTCGATTTGCAAGGAAATCCACCACAAGCACAGGCTCACAAACAAGTGCAAGTTTAAAAGGCCAAATGACTCATCAAAAGCAGTTTTTCAGGGAAACTCTGTCAAGCCCTAAGCAAGTCTGAGGGCCATAGTAGTTCAGAGCAGAGGATCTTCCCAAAGGGGAGCTTTTTCTGGTCATGGGAAGATGACAGCCACCGAGTCAGCCTGGATCGGAGGTTCCTATCACATTTGTGCCACGTTCCCCCGAGGGCAGCACCGGCTCTGCCCGAAGCAGCTCCAAATGCAAACAGTTTTGTTTTGACGGAAAGACAGGATCAAAACAAAGCAGCTGTAAAGGAAAAGTTACTGCTTCTGTGAGGAAGTCTTGTTCTGAGCACACATTCAAAATCCTTCACTACAGAAATCCTTTGCTGTAGCTGACAGGGGTTCCTGGTTTAGAACTACTTAAATTCAGAATTACCATTTCCTTTGTGATGGTGGAAGATCTCAGTGAGTGTCTTCGCCTCTTATTAGCTGAATCTAGGAATCAAGAAACAACAAAGTAACGAATGTGTCAACCTCAGACTGACAATTTCACATCATTCAAATTCTCTCTTTTCCCAAAAAAAGCTACAAAAGTGAAGCACTGCGGGGTGGGCAAGGTAAGAGTACATTGCACCTTCCCCAGATACCTGACAGCTCAGTGGAATTCACATTATTGCCATGGATGGGAAACTACAAGCCTGAACCGTTAGGGAGAACTGCAATCACTGCAGCATTAGGGTATCACTTGCCTTTTAAACCCGGTATGAAGCAAAACTCAGCTTCTAACGTAAGATTTTTGATTGTGGCAGACTAAATTTATTCTCCTCAGCAGCAGCGCTACCTCTAAGTGGTAAAAAGTTCAGGCAAATCTATGTTAAAAAAGCCAGTCATCTTTCAGTCAGTTCTTGTTTCATCGATAAATGACCCTCCTAGAAACCCTCCAGAAGAAATCTGACTTGTAAGTTTAATATTATTTACACTACAAAGTGTTTTTAGTGACATGGTGTGGCAAAATCACCTGCTGTCACTCTGCCCTTCCCATCAGTGTGCACCAGCCTCTCTCCGACATCCTAACTGGCAGCTGCTGGAAACAGCTACAGCCTCACAAGCAGAGAAGGGTAACTCTGGCAAGGAAGACATGGCAGAAGCACAGAAAGCGAGAGGATTCAACCACCCACCTAAACCTGAGGGCTTTAAACACAGCAGGGTTATACAGTTCTGCCCTGGCTTCAGCTGGGATATTTTTCTCCCTAGTAGCTGGTACAGGGCTGTGTTTTGGATTTAGTGTGAGAGCAAAGTTGATAA
>JAAGNO010007845.1:0-12227 GCA_033439905.1 Ceryle rudis | reverse complement strand
TGTGGTGTTAGGTCTTAGGCTGGACTTGATGATCTCAAAGGTCTATTCCAGCCTCTATGATAATTCTGTGTAATTCTAATCACAGTGCACAAGTGCTTTTCTCCATGGTACATGGTGCCACTGCTCTGCAACAGAATAACTGCTTTAGGCAGGGTATTTATTCCTTGTCATTTAGTTCAAGGAATTATTTGTCTGGTAACCTAACCACTGCACTGTAATCCACTCTATCTTAGCCTCCAAGTGATTTATTTTTTTCAGTTCTCACAAAGGAAAAGCCTTTCCCCTCCCCGCTCCCCTGTTCACTTGTAATTTCATATTTCTTTTAACAGAGAGTTCAAAATAGCTTACTGGCTTCTAAAAATACTGATAATTTTGATCAGAACCAAAGGATCGACAAGTTGTTTGTGAATGGTTCAACTCATTTCACAGTAACTTTTTTAATTTAGTGACTCTAGCTGCCATTGATACCAAGTGTTCATTTCATGAACATTACGTTTTCAGTGTAATTGTAATGGCAGGAAAAAAAAAAAAAAGAATCCAACTAAAATGAAGTACCCATTTATGTGGAACTGTTGGGAAGGTTAAGCCTGACCCAGAAGGGGTCCTATCCTACTGCCTCAGCCTACTTTTTACATATTCACTGGATTAGTTTGACTTTCCCTCATGCTTTCTCTGTTTTTCCACTCCTTCTTTTTAATTTTCTTTTTTTTTTTCTTTTTTATCTTTGCATAAAAACACATTACAGCTGATCTACAAAACCCAAATAATTTTGGAATGACACAAAAAACCCAGTTTCTAATCAAGAGCAGGGAATAAATTATAGATGCATGTAAATCTGTGTAGCTTCATGAAGCAAAATGAAGTCCTTTCTATTTTTAAGAATTTTTTATCTAATTTGAGGCTAGGTAGCAATGTTCATCCTGAATTTATCCTTGAATTAAATCCTATGAATTTATACTAAGGGCAGATTTCAGCCTATATATGTTTTTAAAGTAGTTTGGTTTATCACTTTAGTGGTGAGGAATGCTATGTATTTTCTCTTTTTCCCTTTTATTTTTCCTGCATTAAATTCTAGTTTAACAGTTCACTTGCCATCACAAGGAGTGTTTGACAGAGCAAAATGAAGTTGTGCCAAATTGTTGATGATACAGTACTGTGCCAGGTCGTACACCATTTCTACCAGTGGCCACATCTGGTACTTTCCCTTGGTGGTTCTGCTGGTAGGCTCAACCGCTCTGGTTCATTCTCTGTTATTATCTTTAGGGTAGGATACATCCTTTCCTGCTCCCTTTTGAAAGCTTCATGACTGAAAAGAATTCCAAAAAGGTTTTAAATTAGAGGTTCCTAAATCGCCATTGATTTTCAAATAGCTTGTACTTTGATTGGTTTTATCTTTGAGCTTATTAGATAGCCAGATCAAGGATTGTTCAGTCCTCATTTTTTACTATAATAGCTGTATCACAGACACAGTCAGGTCCCAGACGAAAAAAAAAAATGACTAGCAGCATTGAACTCTGTACCAAAGCCTGACAGTTTTCTCCATGACATAAATCTAAGGGTACAAGTTTCAGTCTTCCCAATCAAAAAGTGCTCTTTCTTCTGAAACTCAGTAGCTGAACTTCTGCAGGTCTCTCACTGGTGAGAGGAGAAGAAATATATCCAGTGCATTCAGAAAATATGGTTACGTTTGTTTGGTTGATTTGTTTGCTTGTTTGTTTGTTTATTGGAGGAACTGAGCTTCTAAAATGTAGTCAGGAAGGGGTCATTGGTAGGCTTCAATTTCTTCTCTTTTTCTTTCTCTTTGGAGCTTAATGACTACCTCTGCAGTTTGGATTACAGAACATCTATGGTTTCTTAACCTGCCTGTTTCCTGAAAAGATTTATGCATTAGTTTCATACTGAATTCAACCCTGAAATTAGAGAGTCAATGCATCTTCAAGAAATTAAGGAAGTCATTGCAGAGAAAGACCAAATAGAATTTTATACATGCAAGCATTTTTTTTTTTAATATATTAATATGGGTAAAAGACACTATTATTAAAAAGGAGCAGCTTTTGCATAACTTGAAAGGATATGAAAATTGTGTAGGTCTGAACCTCACATTACTCTTTCATAGAATTGTAGCCCATTTCTTTGTGCAGTGTCTGTAAGAATGGGGTCTGGTATCGTAGGGTTTCCTGGGAATACAATCCCATATGTGTCTGCCATTTGCAGACATTGGTATAAATGTATTGATATAAATGACTACAAAAGGTGCAAAACAATGGGGAATGACATGCTACATGTCACAAACTGTTCCAATCTTCTTGTGCTATTTAAGCAATTTCACTCTGGTTGTGTCCCTTGTGACTTGGGGCCACAACTTCCTCCTGGATTAACTCTGCTAACTTAAAAAGAAAAAAAAAGGCTTCTGTAAAAAAGGACGATTGTAAGTGAACGTAGAATTTGATGAATGGTGTTTGAAATGTTTCTGCAAGATGTAAAATATTAATAGGTTAATAATTTGCATTGATTTACGGTCTGATTACTTTGAAGAAGATCTTCTGAATTCTGTCTGTCCTGGATTAATTAAAATAATACACAAAAGGATGAACACAATAAGTGCCAATAATATTAAGTAACCTCCTTGCTGCTCCCCTCAAATGGAAATAGTATGAAAATAGTCTTTGTGGCACAGCTTCTTGATGAATTCCTTACAGAATATAGACCAGACCAGACTAAGTCCAAATAACTGCAAAAGCTCATTTAGAGTCTGTGATAGATCTGGACAGCCTTATTCTAGAAATCATGAGAAAATGTTAATTTTACATAAATCTAAGCTTTCCAAATAATTTAAGTGTAATCAGGAGTCCATAATGTAGAATTTGTTGAGAATCATTTATCATTATGTTAAAGGGAGACTAGGCAGAGATCAGAAGCACTGGTTGTCCCAGTGCCCTCCCTTTCACCCCTAGCATCAAGCTCTGTTGCACATTAAGCTTGTTACGAGTCTTCTGTATTTTTCAGCTCCTGTTACAAATATATCTCTGCTTTGTAGCGTCACTACCAGCTCCTCTCTGCACAGTAAGCCTGTCAGGCCTTCTCGGCATTTGTTCTTGTGCATTGTGCTTACAGATGCAGGGAAGAGCAAGGAAAAGATCTTGTTAATGACTGTGTGTGAAACACTGACTGCAAACGCATCAGCCGTAATTATTAGTACTCTCATTGCTTTTATATACAAATAGATTTAGGAAATCCACTGTAAATGTGAGTATCTCTGACACCTGGCTTGCCAGTTAAAGAATATTTTTACTGTATAGTTAGCGTATGAAATGCTTGCTAGCATGAAAGTTTTGTGAACAAAATGAAAAAAAGTTAGATCCCCTAAGATGGAATAGACCCTTTAAATAGCTCAATAGTTTCTGCCTCTGAAAAACAGCTGCAGCATCCCTCAGATAGCTCGTAAGGTAACGGGGAGGTGGAGCAATGGTCACGAGCAATCCAGATTCACATTTTCTTATGTCCAGCTGTGGAAAGCTGAACCATATGAATCTTCAGACACCTGTTTTTGTAGGAATGGTAAATGTAGTTATTTGTGAAGAACGTTTACTAGTTACTCTCCGTTTAACGGTGACGGGAGATTTCTTACTCCTTGTCTCTTGAATGTGAATGGTTTTCAAATGCCAAATCAAACACCTATCCAGAGTATATAGCAGAAGCAGCCACTTGCAGATTGCTTTACTTAAAGTGCTTGGAGAAATGGCATTGCCCAATTAGGAAACAGGTTACAGACTAATTAAGGAATAGTGTGTTTCTTCTTCCTTGACTTAAAATTCTCCATATAATTTTTTCATTATTAAGTACTTCATAAGATCCCCTGTTTGCTGAGCCTTGAAAACTTGCAAAAGACTTTCTTCTGAGAGTTTTAATTAGAATATTTCCCATTCCAGCTAGTGACAGAAGGAGCATATGACCTCTGATTGGTGTCCACAATCATCTCCCTAACTGAAAGACATAAAATTTAAGTTGTGGGGTTTATTTTAAATCTGTACAAGGAGGCTTTTGGGGTTGTTTTGTTGCTTTTGGGGGGGGGGGGAGGGGGTGTTTTGTGTGTGGGGTGTTTTTTTGTGGGTGTTTTTTTGTTGTGTTGTTTTGTTTTTTCCATGTTTCATCTGGGGTACTTTATAATAAAGTGAAGGAAATCCTGACAGTTATAGAGCACAGCATCATTCAGCAAGCATAGGTGTGAAGTGATGGATTTTTTTGTGGCTTTTCATACTCTCAGAAAACCATGCTGGCATCTTTGATGCAGACACAGATGTCTGACATCTTGTGAAGAGAACCAACACGATGTAGTATGATTTACTTGGCAACACAGTGCAGCAAAAAAAGGGAAAATTGTTTGGCTGTAGGATAGACAGTTGGTTTGAACGTACCTCCTAGCCAAACAGTCACACTGAACTGATTATGTTATCACGACTTCTCCTCTCTCCCAGGGAGCACAATGTCCCCCATTTCATTTCACACTGACTCCTTGTTTTCAGCATTGTCACCTAGTGACCTTCCTGTCCAGTCTTGTACTGCCAACAGGGGTGAAATTATAAAACATATTTTCAGTGATTAAGCAAAAGGTTAATTAGAGCACACACAATATGGGTTTTGACCACATATGGAGGGGTGGGGAGAATTAAAGAAAAAAAGAAAAAACAACAAAAGCTTGAATGACATCAGCTGCATTTTTACATGTGAAAACATGAAGCAATTTATGAATTGACTCACTTCAAAGTCCCTCAATAAGGAGAGGAACAAGAGTGTGATCATCTATCATGATCATTATTCATTTTAAGAAAATGTTTTCAATACAGCCACTTGGGTCTGCAGCTTTGTTGCTGATCCTTCTGACTGAGACGCCACTTCTGCACATGGTTCATGTCAGCATCCTGACACCAGACAAGTGGAATGGAGACCACTGGAATGGTGGACCACAGCACCGAACTGCAGCTGAAGGCAAGACTCTCTGCTTGTGACAAAAGGCTTCCTCTCAAATCAGGAACAAATATCACCCATCACCCTTGACTCCAGAGCAGTCAAATGATTTCACATGTTGAAACCTCAGAAACTGAGACCTGAGAAGAGCCATGCTGAGCCACGATACTAGAAGGGACTAAATAAGATTTTCATTTTACTAGACAGGACTAAATAGGATTTTCATTTGACACCTATGACACCATTAGCAACTACAGAAGTTCATTAGAACAGAACAAGCAAATACTGTCCTCATACTCTCCCAACCTTCAGCAGTTTTCAGTTCAGTATTTCCAAGATTAAATATGTTACTTTCCTGTTTAATAGCTCTTTGGGGATTTTTTTCTTCTATGAGTTTAGCATTTGTTGAACAAATGTAAATTTTATCAACTATAGTGCTCTGTTGTTAGGGCTTCCACAACTTAAAACTATGTTTCATGACAAAGTAGTATCTTTGTTTCTTCTAAATCTTCTGCCTGCTAATTTCATTTGATGCACTGTAGTCCTTGTGCTGGAAAAAACAATGAATGATTCTCTATTTACTGTCTCCATTTGACTCATGTTTTAAATATCTCTATCATACACCCACTCAGCTGTCTCTCTTCCACGTTGAAGAGTTGTAGTCTTTACTTGTACGAAAACCATTCCATCCCTTAAATCATCTTTCTCTCTTTTTCAGTTCTGCTCTGTGTCTGGTTTTGAGATGAGGATGGGAGAATTTGAAAGATAAGAAGGAGTGACTTGGTGACTTGTTTTACATCCTCAATCATATTACATACAAACTATAACAACCATAATACAAAATCAGGCATGAAGGTTGCAGCAGGCATGAGTAATCTAGTGTTATGACTTTGGGAATAAACTGACAGACCATTACATCTTGGACTTGTTAATTTGGGGTTTTTTGTGCTATGTTGTGTTATTTATGTAACTTTATGCTGTTTAAAGTAAGCCTTTTTCTAACCTCTAGGAGCTCATATTTCATTTTAATTGCGCTAATACCTATTTTTTTTTAATTTTCATATATATTTTTAACTCCATTTTACCCTGCAGACAGAGCTCCACAGTGCCTCCAGCACTAACATCTTTGTCTCCTTTTTTCCTATCAGAAGTAGTAAAGTTTCCATCAGCCCATAAAGGCCCCACCACCCCGTGAGCATCTCACTGGTTATTCACTGTGCTTACTGTCTTCTCTATGAAGGAACCTGTACAATTTGGTTGGCTGGAGTTACAGTTGTGACTGCTGGATCTCCTGTTAGGAAATAATGTGAGATAATTCTGATCTCACAGAAGATGGACTAGATAGAACCTTTCTTCTACATATTCTAAAAACAGTTAAAAATGCATAGCAAAGTTTTTTTTCAAAGCATCTAGGGAATTTGGGAGCAGAAATCCTACTAACACACCAAAGAGGTGCGTCCTTACCTCCCTTGCATGCTTCTGAAACCCCCATCCTCAAAGCTTATCCAAGCCTCCAGCCCTCTGAAGCAGGATTTTAAGTACACTCATCAGTGGGAGTGCGTTGTTCTGTTTAGCAATCTTTGGAGGAGAGAATCACATTTGAACTGCATACAAACAGATTCCCTTAAATCACCACCTTCATCAAAAGATTGGCTCAAGCTCCCTCTTCCTTCTCTCTATTTCTTCCCAAACTGGCTGCAGCACAAGGGAAAACCGATGCTGGATACTTTGAGGAAGGACAAAGCTAAGGAGGGTTTTCACCAGCTGCTTCACATGCGTAAAGGCAACTGGAATTATTTTACATTATGTAATTAAGCATTGCAACTGTACCATCCCCACAAAAGGATCAAACCTAGTCAAAACATAGTCTACAAGCAAAGAGGGTTTTTTTCCAGATGAGAAATTGAGACATAGTGTGATGCAAGTGGTTCACCCAAGGACAGAAAAAAGGAACAATGGCTAGAGCATTAACTTGAGCCTCACCGGTTTAATTCAGTGCCTTGTTAGATGCTTCCCAAAGTCCCTCTGTGCTTTAAATAGAAAATGATACTTTTTCCCAGTAGTATGAGTTAAGTTTTGATGTGCTCTAGACTGTGGTTCTGGACATGCAGCTGAGAGGAGACCAAGTCAGACTGGGAAGTTCCTGACTCATGGATGATTAGATTACCTTAGCTACTTAGCCCTCTTCCCTGCCCTCACTGTAGTTACTGTTTGTGACATATCATATATGTAGTAATTATTGTTTTATTGACATGGGGACTTAAGGTCAGACACCTTCTGAGGGTGAACCTGAATGTTGGAAAAGGCTTTTCTGTTATCTTCCCCTTTTTGACAGGAAAACGAGTGCATTGGGAATGGAAACACTGTGCTCCCATGCTATGGGACTTATGTTGTCTCAAAAAGGCTGTTTTTATGATGTGATAAAAAGACTTCAATAAGGAAAACAATACAAAGGATCTAATAGTTCTTGGATATTTGGAGGAAAAGAAAGAGAGGAAAAGAAAGAGGTGGAGGCAAAGGAAAAATAATAATAATAATAATGCAACCTTCCATTTTCTAACGTCGACAGTTGGCAACACTGTTTTTCCAATTAAGATGATAGCATCTGGACTACCGTAATCCTTGAGGTTGAAACTGTGTCATGTTGCCCTCTCCAGAGTGGATTCTTCAGTCAGCTGATGATAATTTGTCTGATTAAAAAGACACTGCCTAGAATTTTACTGTAGGGTGGCTTTTTTTTTTTTTCATCTTGTATGTGCTGTGGGAAATAATTTGTCTAAAGCACTAGACTGGAAGGAAAAAACGTGTGACAAAACTAAGGAAGCCTCTTCCTTTATCCTCCCTTCCCTTTTCAAAAATACCTCATATAAAAGAATTAAACTGAGGGTTTAATTATTTGAAATTGAATTTTATCACCTGCTAGATTAGATTATTTATTATATGCTGCAATTTATTCCTACGGGGCTGCTCAGGTTAGGTGCACAGTGGGGAGAAAAGTGTGCGGCTTTGGAAGAGCAGTATGGCAGATGGGGCTGTGTGACAGCTGCCACCAAGACAGGTAGGGCAGGTGATAGCAGAGGGGAAAGAGAATCAGCAGCACCAAGGGCAGCAGCAGCAAGAAGGGATTAAGAAGGTGCAACTTAAAAGAAAGTAAGAGAAACTGAAATGACTTGCACTGAGTTGATGGCCTTAAACCTTTCTCTGGCATCCAGCTCAACCTTTGGATTTGAAAACTCAGACTAATGCTGTTACCCTGCAAAAGCATAATAGTGACTGCAAAAGAAGAACTCCATTTAAAAGCACAGGACATAGTTTGGTAGCAGCTATTTTCACCCTGCCTGTTTAAAACAGTTGCAAAAATTCTTACTTGAAAAATTATGAGGAATCTATCAATAATTTTGGCACCTATGTGAGATTATGAAATCTCTTTTCGTTTCTTCCAAGTCATTTCTGTTGGGATTTCACAGCTAAGACTCTAGTTTGGACAACTTGCCTGCTGAGTTAGATTTTCTGCGATAACAATCTAAAGAAAGACTGTCCCTGGGGAGAAAGTGAGGGCTCTCACGGAGCTAAAATACCTTTCCTCACACAAGCTCCTTGCCCGAGCCCTGTGTCAGTATTCACACCTGTGCTGAAGTGGAAACTCCCGACACCTGCTTTGGGCAGGTGCAAGAGCTGACGAAAACAGTGTTTCTTGGGGATGCAGATAAGCAAGGACTCTTGAAATAGTAAGGAAGAAAGGATAGCCAACTTCTTTTAGGATGGTGTTTTGTTATTTTTTTGGTAACATGGGATAAGATGAAATTCTCAAAAGCTTTCATATTTTCTCCAAAGCAGCTCCTGTGCATCAATTTTAGGTTGTTCTTTGCTTTTCTTGGTAAGTACTGATACTTTTTCTTGGTTTCAGTAGTTCCCTCCTTCCATGGCTGGAAGTAAGAGTAACCCCCTATTGTGCTGTTGTAATTCAACATATTCCAAGAGGTGTGAGCCAAGGACAGAGGTAGAGTATCAACAAATATCAGATCATAAGCAGGAAGTTTGAATGGAACCTAATCTCTACTGGTTTGGAGGAGAAAAGCTTAGATAGGTGGAAATAAGATTATTTTCAGGGTAGGTTGTAAGTGTCAGTTGGCGTGTTGGTCAGAACTGTTCTAGCAATTTCTGTCTGACCTGTTCCTATGCAGCCAAGAAATAGCAATTTGAACTAAGCATTTTTTTTTTCTCTCAGATGCGGTACTGATGGCAAACTGTTTACATGTTACCCTTGACATATTTTTAGATAGATACTTTATCTACGCTTGTAAAGCAAGAGTGATATGAATGCAAGAAACACTCTTTTTATTCTCACAAGCACTATACAGGTGCCTGGAGTTGTGAGTGTGTAGGTTCCCTATAGCAGCAGCAAGAGGCAGAGCTGGAGTTTGCCAGGCAGGTGAAGCACTGGGAAGAGAGTTTTGTATCCTTAATTGTGAAAAGCAATTATATCTGAACTTTGGCTTACCTTGCAGAGGTGTGCTCCGATCCTGTAACCTGAGATGAGCCCAAAATGCAGAATAAAATGTCCTCCTCTCAAGGCAATTTCCTTGAAGTTTTGGAGGGAGTGGTAAAATTCACTTTATGATTTTGAAAAATCCTGTAAACAGCTTTATCCTCAAAAGCAGCATAAGAAAGATAAAATGATGATTTCACATCCTTTAACACTATGGACAAATCTAATGAAAGGGTACAAACAGCCTTCTCTCCAGTAAGGTAATACAAGACTCAGTGACTCAACTGTAGCTTTTACAGCAATGTTTTTCGGATTGCAGAGGCCGATATTCTACTCATTGTCCTACATAGGCACAGTAGAGTTGGCACCAACTTTGCAGGAGCTGTGGGTGACGCTGCTGCTTCACTGGAATATAGGTGAAGCTCGTCTTTCAATTTGTATTTCCCACCTACAATAGCCACCACACAGAGAACTGTGCAGCATCCAGAAGCATTTGTTTTGGATGAGTGAACTCCAAGTGGCTTTAAACTTCTGGTTCCATCATGGGTCTTTAAAAAAATATGAATTGACAGCATCAAACTGACTTACATTAATCTTTGTTACGCATTGGTACTCAGATTCATTGCTAGTCTTAGTATGTTTGCTATCTGAATTGGTTTGTTAATTAGAAGATGAGCCAAGGCTGGGGCAAACTCCTATTAATCTCCACCCCTGTCTCCCTGCCACTGATAGCAACCCATTTGTGGGTTTTAGGTGACTTTTAGCTAACAAACTGCTAAGTTTCCTTTTGTTGTAGCTGGGAATGTATAAATAGATGAGGATTACGTGAAAATGCTGCTAATGAGTTAATATATGTGACACTCAAAAAAGCTTAGAGAGATGGTCAAACAATTGTGTAAAGGAAAAACCACTGGTCGGGTAAGAGCAAGGAGCGATCCGTGTTTACGAAGTCATAATGTGCAGACTTACTGGCAGGAGTATTTACCTTGCCCGTAGTAAATCTGCAGTTTTCCAGGCAAGATTAGCAGCCCAGATGTGTAGTGCTGTCCTGCTGTGGGAAGTGTCTTCTGGGCACAAACAGCAAAAATTCAGAGTTCCCCAAAGGACTGTGTTACTCTGTAGAGCTAAGCCAGTGTGCTACATTGCATGGTCTTGCATGTGACCCCCCCCCCCCCTTGATCTCAGAGAAGAGGAACTGATGCTTGAATAGAGAAAATACAGAGCCTAGTTGTCCCACTGCTGTGCAATATGAAAATGTAGGAAAGGAGCTCGTGGTAATGTTTCACTGACATGGGAGACATCCAAGTCCTCTTTCCAGATGGAATAAATGGCCCCAGGTACAATAATTTAGGTGCTGGGTGGACAGTCTGCCACTTCTGAGCATGGATGAGAGGTGGAAGTTGTAGATAAGTGCTGGGTAGCCTCTACTTCAGAAGGCAGACCTATCAACTGCAGGGTTCAATTAGGAGGATAATGTCTTATTAACAGCAAGAAGCATGGCTCAGTGTAAGTGATTAAATAACAATTTAGCCATATACATTCCTTCCACTTTCAGCCCACAAAAGGGCTGTGCTTATTTACCCCAGTCAAGAATTTGATTAATAAATTTGGGAAGCTTCCTGGTTTTTCCATGTAAACGAGGGCTTTGTGCTAAGTAAAGAGACTGTGGCATGAGTGTTACCTGGCCCCATGAATTGTCTTAGCTTTTTTTCTCTGCCTGCAATTCTGCACACAAAAGGATGTTTCAAATCATGGCCAATTGTTGAGAATGCCTTCTAAGGAATCTTTAATTTAAACAAAAACAAATCCTAAATACTTCTTTTTTTGTGTATTTCTACATCATACAGTTGTAAAGTTTTTAAGCAAGCAATGTATTTTTCTACTGAGCCTTGAAATCACAACCTTTCTGTTTATTGCAGAAATGGCACAGTTCCTACATTATTTGTTCTATAAGAGTCTAGTCCCGTATACTTGATTGAAATTTCTAACTGGGATACTTTTATCCAACAACTCCACCCGAAAGGTATCTACATAAGGATAGTTCATAAAAAAAGAAAGAACACTTGAGGATGAAAGGTCCTTTTATAGAGTACATAAAGTATTATGAATAGGCTTCAAATGTTGCTTCTCTGTGTCTTTGATACAATACCTAGAAGTACCCTTTTCCTGGAATGACAGTGTCATGAAGTGGAGTAATAATTTGTTGAGAGCAATATCTGTGATATCTGGCATGTGCTGGAAATTTTAATTCAGGCTCACATCTGTTAAGAATAAACACTTAAAATCTCTAGGCTGGTAAAATATATAAGCTACTTTTTATGACCTTAAGTTGAGTGAAACTGCGGTGTCAGTGGGAGCATATTTTGAGTTCCAATAAAAAATGGTCTCCTTAAAAAAAAAAAAAGTTTGGTTTGTGCAAAGAGGAAATTTGCTGGGATTTCTTTTTTAAATATTAACTGATAGAACAAGAAGGATCTTCATCAAAGAGGAAAACTGGAAGAGAAAAGAAAAGTGAGGGTTGAAGGATGGATACTGGTTCCAGGAGGAAAGAGGAGAATAGAGGGAGGATACGAAAGTGATGCAAATTGCAAGGGGGGGGGGGGGGGGGGGGGAGAGAGGTGCGGGAAAACGGGGAGGAAAAAAGGGAAAAAAATCAAAAAGGAAAAACCGAAACCAAAAAAGAAAAAACAAACTAGGAGAAAAACAAAAAAAAAAAAAAAAAAAAAAAAAAGGGAAAAGCAAGGAAAATCTAAAGCCAAATATTAAAACCAAG
>JAAGNO010007844.1:24053-50607 GCA_033439905.1 Ceryle rudis | reverse complement strand
GGGGGCCGCCCCGGTTGGACCCCCTCCGGGGCGCCGCCGTTCGCCGGCTCGGGAAGCGGCGTGGGGGCTAGGTAGGGAGGAAGAAGGGGGGAAAAAAACCAACCAAATAAATAATGCCCAGGCTCTCTGTGCCCGGCATCTCCCCGCACAGTAGCCCCGGGTGGCGGAGGGGGTGGCCGGTTCCCCTGCTCGGGCCGGCTCCGGTGCCCGGCAGCCGCGGGGGATGCGCGGCCCGGGTACCGCCACGGCCGCCCCCAGCGTCGGGCCCCAACTTTCTGCATCCTTCTTGGGCCACAAACCTCCCTTGGGATTAACCAGGGGGCTTTTTCCCGGCTGGTACCTTGGCTAACAGCACCGTCAGGGGCCTCGAAAGGAGGCAGGGTTAGTTAGAGCCCTTTTGGGACTTGCATCTCAGAGCAACAGTTGAGATGAAAAGGCAAAAAGCAGTAAAACCAACCCAAAATGTTGTCACGTATATTCCTTCTCTTCCCTTCTCCGCTTTGTGCATCTGCCCAAGGATGGTGGCACGGGGTGAGGGGAGCTCGGGCAGCACAGGGCCGGGTCCTGCTGCCCAGTTGGCAGCGGTGGGTGCAGTGCTGGGCAGAGCGGCTTTGGTTTCCCATGCGCCGTCCACCTCCAGCACAACGAGAGCTGGGGAAAAGATGCATGAGAAATGTGAGTGTAAACCCACGAAGATGGGTGGGCAGGGGGAGAGAGTCAGGAGTCCTCACATTAAGAAACTTTGAACCTCGGCGCTGTTTGCCCAGGTTACTGCTGTTTCTTTTAAATCACCTTTCCCACCCGCACCGGCATGAGGACAGTGTCTCTGCTTAATGCTGGCAGTGAGGAAGGGGGGACGTGCATGAAGGCGATGTGACTTAAGTCCTGCCAGCCTTCCCCACGTTGAGGAGTGCGACTGGGGTGCAGCAAGGCTGTGGAGAAGTTGTCATCTCCCTGGCAAGCGCTGCCGGCCCACAGTGGAAAGGTTGGGTGCTGTTAATATTGTGAAAGGTCTTGGATCAAGAAAGGAGGTGGAGATGATGGTCATGTCTCTGTGGCAGCCCCACAAAATGTTGATGTTTCCAGTTTGGTGCTTTGGGTGGACGTAAGACCCATGAAGTGCTCTGGCTTCTGCCCAGCGTTGTCTCCAGGCAGATCTGGAAGGAGCCTTGGGCTCCATCAGTGTCACTGGGCCATGAAGCTGCCCCATACCTTTCCCAGGATGGCCTTGAGGAGCTTTGAGGCAGGGGAAGAAGGAGGAGAGGGCAGTGCTCCCTTGGCCCCAGGTTTAAGTTGTTCTCAAACTAAGGCAGAGCACCCATCTACTTTGCTGGTGAGGCTCTGGTGTCTGGCAGCATCTACAGACCACGTGGGTCCCTACTGATGTCTACGTGGGCAATGGTTCCTTTGGACAGACCTAAGCATGTGCTGCAGGCCTTGAAAGGCTGGGACCTCAGCTCCAGGGGAGTTTAGAGAACCTTAACTTCTGTACAAAGCTGTGGTGGCAACGATGATAATGTTGTGGTTGCAAGGATTTCTTGTGCTGTGCAGCCAGCCAAGAGCAGATTGGTAAGGGCAGAGAGCATGTCCCAGGGACTGAGATGATCAAGTAAAAAAAAAAAAAAAAAAAAAAAATCCACAGGTTTCTAGTGAAAGAACAGCAAGAGCTGGGGACCACAGGACAGCCAGTTCCCTCGTGTTCCTTTAAATGTCACAGTGGAAAATTACTTGGGACTCCTTTGCTGCATCGCAGGCGAGTTGTTGGCCATGGGCTCTAGGTTCCTTTGCATGTGCCTCCCAGCATGCATGATGTCCTCACAGTCCATGCAAACCTCCTGAGAAGCAAGATGGGCCATGCTGGAGGCAGAGGACATTAGCCTGAAGAGCAGCCCCATTGATGCCAGGTGCTTTCCCCATGGCCTCCTCTCTGCACCTGAGCATCTCACCCTGTCCTCAGGCCCCTCTGGTGTCACCCAGCCAGCCATCCTCTCGCCCCTCTTCCTGCGCAGGGCTGAGAAGTCGAGCTTTGCTTTCACACTTCCTGGACAGAAGCGTGGGAGCTCCAGGTGGAAGTACTGACTTGTGTACACAAATAGTGACTGTGTATCTAGGCAGGTGAGGGCAAAGCCACGCGATCAATGGCTAGTAATACTGGGTTGTTGGCCAGCTTCTCTGCTTCTGTCTGGATGTGTTTTCTGGGTGGAAAAAGGATGTCTGGGAAAACCCAGGTGTGTGCCAGCTCTGCTTCACATGGCAGATAGGCTGATGTATTCCATTCCTGGCTCTTCCCTGCCTTGAAGACCAGCCTTTACTGGCACAGCATTCACATGGCTGTGGTGGGAACCAGACTGGGAATTGATCTGGAGTCAAGCTAAACCCCTTCAGTGCAGGGCAGTTTTAACCATGAGCAATGGCTGACCCAGTTTTCCCCATGGAGACAGGCCGTGCTGGTGTGAGGAGCGGGAGGCTGGGACTGGCAGGAAGATTGGCATTTGCTTTTCATTGTGGTACTGTTTTGGCCCTAACTTCCACTGTGAGTGAGGCTATGAGCAGAGGAGAGCAGCCAGCTGTCAGGAGGTGAGATATTCCTTCACAAGGAACAGCATCTCCACTGAACAATGTCTAGGTGTCAAAGACTGCTGTGTTCTTGGGGCCATACTGAATGCTCTTGTTTCTTGAAATACGGAGACCATCAAGGAGCTTCAGAACCCCTTGGACACAAGTTAGTTGTATAAGTAGGAAGGATCCTGGGGTTTTAACCGTTTCAGAACGGGTGAGTACCCATGGTATATCAGACATGGATGTCTTGGATTCGGCACATCTGTGTAGAGAGGTGCCTGTCTCCATGAACAGCCCAGCATGGAGGATCTGTGCTTCTTTCTCTGCACCTAGAGGGTTTTACAGAAACAAGATGCAGTGCTGGGGGACCTCTCTCCATTACTGACTGTGCTGTGAAGAGCACAGCCCCTGTCGCTCCAGCTCGGGAAGCCTCCAGCTGCATGGTGGGCAGTGCACAAGGAGACAGAGGGTCAGTTGGTTCATCTGCAGGTGGTCTCAGGCATGTGGGCTAAAGCTGTGTTGTGCTGGGAGGAGAGGGCTTCTGGGAACAGTCCCTTATCGTTCCTCAGCATGGTGCTGCTCGTTTCAGAGCTTTGTCATCACTGTGGGTGGTGCCACCTTCCCAGGATCTGTGGGTGCTTGTCTGCCAGTACTTCTGATCTCTTCTGAACTCTGTGTGGTCGCAATAGTCAACAGGGTATTTGCCTTCACCTTCATGAAAAGCTATGTTTTGGTGATTCTTGGCTTTCTGGTGCGTGCTGACTGGAGCTTCCAGAGGAGCAGAGCCTGAGCCCGCTTCAGGTCATCTCCAGGCTTGCTGGAGAGGAGCACACCTGGAGGAAGGTCCAGGGAAAGCCCTGTTCTCTGTGCCTTTGCTTCACCCATGGTGCACTGTCGGTCTGACAGCTCCTGCCTGACCAAAGGGTTGTGTGACTGCCAGCTCTGCTGGCCACCCTGCTTGTGCTCGGAGGTGATGGGACATCTTTTATTTCAAGTTACTGAAGCAAGCTGGATCTGAGCTGGCTCTGGAAGGAGTTTTTGGCATGTAAGGACAAAGCACTACAACTTACTGTTGAACGGCATCCCTTAACGGTGGTGAGGTCGACTGGAGGGATGCTGACCAAGGAGTAATTTGCCTCTGATGGGTTGGGTGGCATCGCCGCACATGCTGTAGACGTAGAGGCAACCAGCCAGCCTTGGCCACCATTAAGCTACCCAGCCTTGCCTTTCTTCTGCCTGCAAGACAGGAGGTGTTGGGGTCGTGGTATGTTGGTGCCAAGAGGAGGGGGGAGCCCTTGCTGGTGTGACAGTCCTTCCCTGGCTTTGTGACCCACCCTTGTGTAGTGCTTTGTGAGCATTGCATAAAGAGTGACCTTGTATGTTAATCGTTAGCGTGCGTGTCCCCAACTCCTCCGCTCCGCGAGCAGCTCTGACTCAGCAGCGGGCAGAGCAGGGGCTCCAGCCAGCTGGGCTCCCAGATGAAGAACCTCTTCTGTTGGAAAGGACCCATCTCCTGCTCTTCATTAAGCTCTCCATCTCTTTCTCCATGAGCAGGATCAGTTGAGGAATGGGAGGAGGGGGCAAACCTGGCCATGGGGGAAGCATTTTGCTTTGAAAAGCAGTCACCTCCTTCTCCTACACTTCTCTCAAAACTGAAACTGTGCAAAAGGCAATCCTGGTTTGTGGGGAGAAAAAAAAAAAGTATTTTTTTTTCCCAATTAATATTTGTTTTTATCCACCAGGGTTCCAGCCAGCTCTAATTACCACTGCATCGCTTTCTTGCTAATCAACTCTGCAGAGGGCCAGGCTGGTACGATGGGAAGAGCTCTAATAATTCTCTATTCTTTTTGTTAATCACCCAAAGCAAAGTGGAGCTAATCCCTCCAGTCGGTGGTCTTCTATGCATATTTCTTTTCTTTTTTTCTTTTCTTTTTTTTTTTTAAACTTCCTGTGTTACGTAATTCTTTTTTTAATATAAAAAGGTCTTGCATTCATAACTTCACGTGCTGGGGGGTTATAGGCCAGCTTCTAATTGATCTGTTTGCCTTGAAACACGTCAGAAAATTCAGAGAGTTTGCTCAGAGAGTGAGCTGAAAATTTGGAGCAGATGTTTGTTTTATAGGGGAGAGAGGGGAGGGAGGAAAAGCCACCTCAAAAAAACCCTGGTTGTGTTCTTGCTTTCAGTGAAATGAGCTCAGTCCTGTGGAGGTGGAGAAAAGTCACCGCCTGTGTAAAAGAAAAGGCAGGAACTGTGAAATATTCAGACAAAGTGACTCTGAAGGGTGGCTTGTCCTCACCTCAGCCTTTCCAACAACCTGCCCCTTCCGTTAGCCCACTGAGGCACAGCTTTTATTTTTAATTTAACTGTATTTTTTTGAGGCAATCTGAATAAGCTGAGGGGCTTGAAGCTCTTGAGGAGGGAGCAAGCCAGAAATGGCTTTCAAGGATAGACAAACTTCAGAGGTGGATTTTCATGGGGTGCGAGACAGGTCCTATGCTGGCGGGTCCTCCTCCTGCTTCACCACCCCACAGGTGCAGGATGTGGCCCCTCACAGCAAGCAGGGCTGGGATGAGGGGAGGGCGTCTTGCTCCCGAGGTGCCTCAAGCAGGGGGTTGCAGAAATTGCTGCTGTGGGAAAGGTGGCTTGTGTCTGTCGTAATGGTTAAAGCTTCCACTGCTGAAGCTCTGCTGTGGGAATTTCTTAAGTGAAAGATTTTGTGTCGTGACCTTCCTGCTCTACTAGGATCACAGAATCATAGAATGGTTTGGGTTGGAAGGGTCCTTGAAGATCATCTCATTCCACACCCCCTGCCATGTGTAGAGACACCTCTCACTAGACCAAGTTGCTCGAAGCCCCATCTAACCTGAACTTCAACATTTCCAGGGATAGCGTATCCACAGTTCTCAGGGCAGCCTGTTCCAGTGTCTCACCACCTCTCAGTGAAGATTTTCTTCCTAATATCTAATCTAAATCTACCCTCTTTCAGTTTAAAACTGCTACCCCTCATCCTGTCCCTTCATTCCCTTGATCAAGAGTCCTGCCTCATCTGTGCAGTTGGCCCCCTTTAAGTATTGGAAGGCTGCTGTAAGGTCTCCCCGGATATTTGTGTTAAACTGGGGACAGCAAATGAGCTCTACTCTGTCATCACCTCTAAACTGAAACAGCCTCCTCCCCTCTCTTTACACCCCTTTGTTGTATCCTTTCTCTTCTCAGTAGTGTCTTCCAGAAGGAATGGATTAGAAAACCCCTACTGATGCAGCAGTTAAACATGTCACAAATTACGTCCTCCATTGTTGTCTCAAAAGCTCCTCTGCAATATAGAGAGCAACTAGAGACTGGCCAGCTGGGAGACCTGTGCTCCACTGTGGTACCTGCACTCACATTGTCCATCCATCTGGTTCCTTCATTTGCAAGTCAGCAACATGGAAGATACTGGCTTATGGGTTTTAAGCCCATGAAAGAAAACATGCTGGAGAGGTTTTTGTGCAGTGTTGGACTGATCACTTCGCACCCACACCAAAGGCCTGAGTGCTCCAGGTTTTTCAGGGCAGAAGCAGTGGGGCTTGCCTGTCTCCCTGCGGGCAGTCAGCCGTGTTGGCTGGACACCATATGTTCCTCTTGCCACATCTGAGTAAGCTGGATCTGAACATCTGCCTTTGCGGAGGAGCACCTCATGTGCTTGGTGCCATCACCTCCCATCTCCAGGGGTAGGTTTTTGGTGGGACTTTTAATGTGCCCTATCTCCGAGCTGAGCCAGCAGTCACCCAACCCAGTCTGTGATCTTTCTCCTGCTCTTTGTTTTCGCTCCCTTGCCTCAGCCAGGGTAGCCGTTCTTATCGGCAAAGCATTTGCTCAGCTCCCTTATCTAATCACAGTGGTGTGTGCTGCGAACACCCCGAAGATGTGACCTGTTAGTGATGCTCATTGCGAGCAGGCATGTGACCTTCTGCATATCTTGCAGATTGCAGATGGAGGAGAAGAGGCTTACTTGCTGTCTCAGCAGGAGTCTGCTTCCATGATGGGGTACTTGATGCTGAAGTCCCTGTCCCCGAGCAGTGCTAAGGTTCCCATCCCCAAGCATTGGGTGTGAGAGAGCAGCCTGGGCCGCCATGCTGCCCCAGGGGTGCAGCCTTTGTTTATGAT
This sequence comes from Ceryle rudis, assembly GCA_033439905.1. Taxonomy (NCBI): domain Eukaryota; kingdom Metazoa; phylum Chordata; class Aves; order Coraciiformes; family Cerylidae; genus Ceryle; species Ceryle rudis. The sequence continues at coordinate 43,904 of JAAGNO010007844.1, read as the reverse complement.
TCTGGGAACTCGGGCACTGCTCGTTGGTTGGGACCTTCCTCTCCAGAGACCGCTGGGACTGTTTTGTCCCCTGGGAAGTGACACCACTGCACCATGATGGGCAGCCTGTCTGGGATGTAAGATTTGCCACTACTTGGTCTGGGGTGGGAGCTCTGTGAGTGCAAGAGCTCAGCTGAGACCGCCTTACAGCTTTGGCCAGATCACACAAGCTTCTGTGTGTGTCCTACCCCGACCAGCTGCAGCAGCTCAGCCTGTGGATGGTAACTTCTGAAGCTGCTAAGTTTGATTGCATGTCCATCTCCTCTGTCTCTGCCAAAGTGGGATCTTGCTGGGATTTGTGTTGCAAGTGGTTTGTGCCAGGCATGTCATCCAGGCCGTGAGACGGGCTGGCAGGAGCTGTGAGACTTCTTCCAGATCAGCCCCCGCTATCAAGCATGGTGATTGCCAGTCCTGCACAGCTGGAAAATGCAGCAGGACCACACCGTTGGTGGGCCAACAGTAATGTTCTCTGTATACTGACAGGTCAACCAAAAGCTGGGCTGGTGGTGAGCCGGTTGACCTGTCTGGGGCCACAGAGAGCCCCTTGAGTCACGTCCCCATTCCTGAACCATTGCAGGTTTGGTAGGACCTGATGTAGAGCACACGATGAAGGAGGGGTGCAGGGAAGCGCTGGCGGCATGTGGTGGGGAGCTGTGGGGCTTTGATCACAAATCCCCTGTGCAGCTGCGAGTTTAAACCGTTGGCTGAACCTTGTTATACAATGAAAGGAAATGTCTGAAATCAGTAGAGAAGACTATTTTTTTTTCCCCCTTTTCTAGTGTGCTTGGAGGTTTAAGGGCAGTAGAAATGAGAACTCAGTGGGACTTAGATTTTGAAATCCTTACAATGCTTTTGAAAGGTACCCCCTGCATTCATCCTTCTTCCCCTTGGCCCAACAAGCTTGGAGAGCGGGTGGTGGAAGACGATGTTGAAATAGCGCAACGGGAAGGACCCCTCTCTAGAGAAGGGTCGAAGAAAGGTTTGTGTATTCAGCAGATACCTCCATCTGTGGGGAGAAAATGACTTGGTGTCTGACAGCCAGGCATGCTCACAGAAACCTGCAACCATCCCAGAGGCTTGTTGGCTCGTTTGGTGACGGCGCTTGCTGCCGCTGGCTCTGCCCTGCCGGTGTGGCGTAGGAGATGGGTTTAACATCTAGCAGCACATCCTCCGCAGTGACTGTATCCTGCTGTGCACGGGGGTGGGTGGTGATCTCATGGCTTTTCCTCTGCTCCGATGTCCTTGCTCATCTGTTCCGCTGAGCATGGTTTCTCTACTGGAGGTGTTACATCAGGCAGCACTGAGAGGGTGCCTCCCAGACCGGGGAGAGCCCTCACGAGGGGGACACTGTGACAACAGCCATTCCCAAGGGGACTCTATAGTTCTGGAGAAAGCTTTCCTTCAAAATGGTTTTAATCTTTAAGTTTTGAGGATTTCTGTGTCGCACAAAGAGCTATTTTACATGGAAGAGGCTTTTTGACATTGATTCAAATGAGAAACTTCCTCATTTCTGAGAATTTTCTGCCTTTCTGTGGCTCCCCCAGCACTTGAAGCTGCAGACTGGCTGCCCGAGGGCTGTGCTGGGCTCATCCCTCCTGTTCCAGGTCTCCTTATCTCTGGGCACTTTGCTGCCTCTTGATATATCAGAGGGTGAGAAGACATGATTGTGGAGCACCCTGAGCACCCCAAAGGCAAAGGGCTCGGGTCTCTGCCAGAAGCTAGCAACTCTAAATCTGCAGAAGTCAACAGAGCTTTATGTTGCTGTCAGCTCGTACTCTGAAATTCAGTCTTTGGGATTTTCAAACTGCTTTTCAGCTCCATCTTTGCTGCCTGTGTGGTCTGGTGGCTTTTCAGCTCTCTTTGGAACTGGAGGTCCTGACTGGAGAGCCATGGGAAACCTCCAGTCTGGAGCAGAAATCTCCATTGCTTTCCTTTGCAAGTCCTACCTTCTGCTTGCAAACGCTTGTCCTGAGGTTTTGGTCAGTCGTATCTCCTCATGCTGTTGATAGGGTGCCCCAGTGCAGGCCCGGCTGCCCGCAGGAGGCAAATCCCCATCAGTGTTTCAGAATTGTCCCGCTGAAGGTCGTGGTCCTGCTTCCACCAACAGGATGCTTTGCTGAGATGACTTTGTCCACTGGCCTTAAGGATGAAATGGCCAATGGCCGTGACAGAAGAGACAGGACCGTGTCCTGTGGGTTGCTTTTTCTCCCCAGCCCATTACAAATGCATTTATTTTCATGGAATGTGACTTTTTTTTTTTTCCTGCCTTGACACACAAAATCATCACACCCAGAGCTGTGCTGCCTCGTGTCTGCAGCTCAGGCTCTCTGCTCACCCCCAGCCCTTACCCGTACCGGGGTGTGTGCAGAACTGCTGCCTTCCCACAGATGTGGTCGCTGCTGCCTTTCCACCTGTGGGGTGACTTGTCCTTAGGGACTGAGCTCGCCTTCGGCTGCTTCTCCCTCTAGCTCCAAACCTCATCACCCAGGGGCTGGATATGTGCTAACCATGCTGTGGCCCATCCTCCTGCACTGCTGGGATTGTGGTGCTGGGAGGGATGGATGTGGAAGGGCCACTGTGCTCTCGGTGACACTCAGTGATGCTGTGGGTGCTCTGCTGCCTCCTGACACCATGAGCTGGTCCAACGTGGCAGTGTCCTGCTCTCCATCTCTGCTGGAGCTTCCCCCACTTCCAGTTTGCTCTCTCCTCCTGGGCTTGCACTGTGCAGGGCCCCATCCTGCTCCACATGAGCATCTTTCCGCATTAGAACCAGCCTGGCCAGGGTTGGAAATTGTCACCAAGAAGGGACATGAAGGAAGGCTGTCACAGCAGGCTGTGCATTGTGGGTACACTGGGTAGAGCAGCTGCTTGAGAGGCTTTTTCCTGTTTACTTGCTCCCAGAAGTGCTGGGTGATGTGGTGATTAAAGGACATCCCTCCCGTGTGTGCCAGTGCATCCTTCATCCCTCCTCCTCACCCTGTCCAGTGGCTGTCTCTGCACCTGTGGTCCCAGCCTGTAAGCCAGATCAGATAACTGGGGTGGCTGCGGGCAGGGACTCAATGGTGTTGGGAGCATGGGATATCCAAGAGGATGTGAAACTTCTTGGCACCCTGCCCTGGAAACCTGTGCCCCATAACTCTGCTTGACAGCTGGTGGAGATGGGGGGGGGGGGGGGCGAGGGGTTGGCTAAGTTTATTTGTTGAGTGTTTGGGTGCCACCTGACCTGGTTCTTCTCAGCATGAGAGAAGGGCAAGGCTCTCATGCTCCTGGGGCTGCATCAGAACAGAAGCAGAGAACCTGCTGCCTCGTCTCTCTGAGCTGCCGTGTGCAGGTACCTCTGCCAGCTCTTGTGCCACACGCATCACATTTAGTATTAATTATGGAGCAGGTCAGCGTGCAGGTAGGAGGTCTCCAGTTCTGAGGACCAAATGAATCCTAGGTGAGGTCATTATGATAAAAAACAAACCCAAGTAGCAGGGGAGTCTGATGTGAAGACCATTACCAAGAACTCCTTCTCCCATGTAAACTGAAGATAAGGTCTCCTGCTCGGGTGGTGTGTGGCTTAGGTATCTGCTCAGTGCCTGGAGATCTTCAGTTGTTTGGTGCTGTAAGAAGATGGCATTGCCAGATTATCAACCATACTTTTGCCTTGAAGATGGAAGGTGAAGCCAGCACCATCAGAATGGTTCCATATTGCAGATAAAGCAAAACTGTTGGAAAATAAGAGAGGAGATGAATTGTTTCTGTTTTTAATCACTTTGGGACAGAGCAGGTTTGATTTCCCAGCATCTACTCTGGTAAATCTGCCTTTCTGGTTCACAGTGCAGCGGGTAGAAGGGACTCAAACGGAGAGTCCGAGGAGGTGCCTCAGCTACTCCCTGTGTGATTGCTGGAGATGGTACAACCCTCTGGGGTCTCTCCTGCAGATAATGGCACACGGGGAGATTTAGGGAAGGGTACACATCTGAAAATCACATCAGTGCTTTAGTGAAGACTCAGTCCTTGCTGTCTCAGAACAGCTTTTGAGTTGAGCATGGGGGAGGAAAAGGTCAGCCTGTGGTGGTGACCTCAAATGGCTCAGCAGCAGATGGGATCTTTACCTTATTCTTCCCTTCCCAACTTTACACTGACACTGAAGGGCTCAAGCCCTGGTAGGCACAGGAACGAGCCATCTCACTGCTGCCCATTGAGCATCCTGGCCAGCGGTCATCTTTGCTGTCAAATCTCTGTCATGGAAACTCAATTGCATCATCTGATGGGATGGATGAAAACTGAGTCATGGCATCTGAGCCTCACTGGCATTTGCTGACAGTGTATCAAATCTTTTCTGCCCTTCAGTTTTCACTCCTTGCCTTTGCCCTGTCCTGGAGACAGTGTGGTCACATGTCTCTATTTGCCTTGTGGTGGGGCATGACTCCCTGGGCATGAAAGAGTCAAGAAGGCACCTATGTTTGGTGCAAAAATCCCCAAAGAGCTCCAAGGAGAGCATGCTGCCCTTGGCTACCCAGGTCCCCTGATCCACCTCTGCCAGGGCTTCCTTGTTGGCCTTGCAAGCTCCCGGTCGTTGTTCTGTGAGCTGGTGAGCTGTGCCTGTACTGCCTTGTGCACCCAGGAGCCGCTGGATTGCCACATCTGCCCCTATTTCCTGCTCAAATCTTGCCAGTCTGCTTGGTCCCATCCCCTTCCTCTCCCAGGCAGTGCTGGCAATGGGTTGGAGTCCTCCAACTGGAGACATCAGTGACCGTGTAAGCTCAAGGAGAGGCACATGGGGATGTTGTCCAGAAGTGCTCCCTGTTGGGCCCTTCAGTGGGAGGCACCTGCACGAGGAGTGGCTTCCTTGAGCATCTCGCCCAGTTGGGTGCCAAGGAGCAGCGCTGTGCCACGTGCCCCATTGATCTCTCCTTGGTGCCTCTCAGACCTTCCCACTGCGTCTGCCTGGGCGGGAGCAAGGGGAGTGGCAGAGGCAGGCTGGAGAAGCTGTGCTCACACATCTTCTGCTTCCCCCATCCTCCCTCCATTTTACTGTGCTCCTGTAAGTTCATTGCGCATCTCACCCAGGCTGGGCTGAGGGGGGTGGAGACTTTGCTACTCAGGAAGAAGGTCACCTTGGGGGTGGCTTGTGGAGCCATCCTAGACAGACCAGCTGTCCAGAAGCACCGGTGCCAAGCTTCCCCTTTCCATTTGAGTCAGTGGAAGCTTGTGCCTCTCAAAAAGACCAGGCTGATGACTGAACGGTGGCTCTGCAGGCCACCAGCCTTACTTTTGTCTGGGGAAGGGACACTGACTTCTTCAAAGCAGCATCTGTGCAGGCAAAAACTGGGGCTTTACCCTACCTGGAGTACCTCTGCACATATTTGGGGTGGAAACGTGATCCCGTGCCCCATGTGGTGAAAGTGCAACAAGTCCGGAGTTCTCATGAGTGCCAGCCTTGCACGTGGGAGTGGATATAACCAGCAGCCTTAGTTTCCCAGCTTGAGATTTGGTAGAATCCAGAATCCCACAACTTCACACAGACAAAATTTCAATGGAGAACAAAAGGGAGCCCCAAAGCCTCCCAGGAGACGGATTTCTGGGGCCCTCACCTGGTTTTTGCCATCTAGCTGCCTGTCTCCATGAGCTCCCCACCACTGTCCTCGCAGGGCTATGCTTTAGGGACAGGGCGACATGTTGTTCCCTCCCCTGGGGATCACTGGTGTCCAGCGAGGGGGATGTTGGTGCTTCCCAGCCCCTGTGGATTCTGCGCCATGAACTGTGACCCTGCTTTCATGCATCACAGACTGTTCATGCTGCTCGGGGTTCACCGCTCCTCATAGGGCTGCTCATGGGACATGGAAGATTTGGGGGGCTCTTGGTACTTCTTCAGGGGCTTAAGCTGCAACTGCAAGAAGTGACCATGTCTTGGGATCAGTGTCCCACTTTTGCTCCTTTGTTTTATTTGCTGTTGTGGTTTCTTGGGATGGATGTACTGGTGTGGCATTTGTAGCAGGTGCTCTGGGTTGATGTGCTCCCGTAGTGACACACTGTCCCTGTCCGTATGGCTCCAGCGGTGCTACTGAGGGGGCTGTGCAGTGAGGGGTGAGGAAGGAGCCGCAGTGCTTTGCCCAAGGCCATGCAGCCCAGCAGAGGTTAAGATGGGTCCCATGCCACCTTCTCAGCTGTGCTATGGTCATGCAATGGTGACGGACACAGTGGCAGGGAGGTGGCTCAGGCCAAGTGAGTCTCAGCATGAAGTCGTCCCTGGGAGGCTGAGACCAGCCTTTAGTCCCCAGTCTGTACTGGGCTGTGGGCAGAAGCTGTGAGGTAGCAGCATCCTGCTTTGCTCACTTGGGGCATCAGCTTTGGTTTTTTAACTCGTATTTTCTTGTAGCTGAGAGTAAGTGGGAGAGATGTGCTGACGATACAGGATAGGCAGCTGCCAGCCCACAGCTGCTGCTGCTTCTAGCATTGGGAGGATGTTGGTGAGCTCTTGAAGGCCACCTGTGAGAGGCTAAAGCTGGTGGACCAGCAAGGTCTGGGTCAACCTGAGGAGAGTTCCACAGTGCTCTGTAGAATCAGGGTGATGTCTGGGCAGGACCTTTGTCTCTCTGCTCCAGCCTGTAATGTGGGTGCGTGGGATGGAGGAGGGAAGGGCGGTTCCTCGCATCCTCTCCTCCGACCCGCAGAGCGATGCAGCTGCGTAGCAGCTCCTAATCTTCCTGCGCATCTCCTTTAGTTTCCTCTGCAGTTGATAAGGATTTGGGAGGGGGACAGGGGAGGGAGGGAGGAACTGGAGCTTAGAAGCCACAGGACACGTGGCCCAGGGGTGCAGCGGCAGCCGGGGGCGCAGGCAGGAAGCGTTGGTGCCCGCAGAGCAGCCGGCACGTCCCTGCGTGCCCCATGTGGGCTGCCCGGCTGTGATGCCCATGTCTGAGCAGAGGTGCCGGCTCCCAGGGAGGCATTCGGGCTCTCTGCCAAACCCTCCAGCTCAATGCTGATTGACAGGGATCGTTGAGAGGCGAGCCAGCATCTGAGTCAGGATCCAGGCCGGTTGGTCCTAGGCATCCCGGTTAATGGGCACTCCCTGTTGTCCCATCTCCAGCCTACTGAGGGTGGTTTTTTTCACTCCAAGGTGCTCTCTGGGTGGATGTTGCTGCTTCTGGGGTAGAGCTAATGTGACAGTCGCTTCATAGCAAAACGCAGTGGCTTGGAGCAAAGATGGCCGTTTGCTGATGCAGGAAGCAGGTGAGATTGAAGAAATTTGCTGGAGCAGCCTGAGGCACAACTGAGACAAGTCTGGAGGAGAAAATAGTTTTATCTTCATCTTCTCCTGAGGCAGGAGAGGTACCTGTGCATTGCAGCAACAAGAGCAGTGGGACCCAGTGGCCCCTTGAGTACCAGGGTGGTGGTCATGTCCCTCCCTGGGACAGCAGTGGGGTTGAGAGAGCTTTTCACAGGGTTTTGGTGCAGCACGGCCATTTTTAGTTCACAAGAGGATGAGGGATTTGCTGGGCACTGCTGGTTTGGTGTTTATGTTGGCCTCCACAGATGCCTCAGCCTCCCACCCTCTGAAAAAGTAGTAAGGTCAAATGAGAGGCCTCAGCTGGTTTCTTGCTGTCCTGTCTGGATAAGCCATCCATTAATGGCATGAGATTGTCCTTTGGAAACCTGATCGCTGCTGCACAGCAGTGCTGAGGGCAGCGAGCGCAGCTGGGAGGAAGATGAAGTAACCTTGTTGCCGCCTCTCTGTGCAGAGACGCTTAATTCACCATTACACTCTCCGCTTTAGTCTCGTGGATTAAGGGAAGCTTGCAGGCTTGAGAGGTTGAGCGATCATCACCCCGAGAACCTGTACTAACGAAAGACACTCAGCTCTTCCTTTGCAAATCGGTTCCTCTTGGGCCAGGGTTCCTGCTCTGCTTCTTGCTGGGGGGGATGTAAAGCGCAGGGCCCTGCATTTTTGTGTTCGTGGTGGGTGCAACATGCGTTTCATAAGGGCCACCTTAATTTTTGCAGTCCAGCCCAGTTACTGTCTGCCCGGTCCCTCCAGCAGCCCCGGTGGGCTGGCTCTGCGTGGGGCTCACCCAGAGCTTCACAGGCAGAAGGGGCTTGACAACTAGCAAAGGGCAGGCGACGGGCTCCAGACAGCGAGGTGCTGAATGCACTGGCCCCCGTCCAGCAAAGCACTTAGCACACGCTCGACCGTTCCTCTGAAATCACGGGGGATTTTGCGTTGGGTTTTTTGGTGTGGTTTTTTGTTGGGTTTTTTTTGTGCTGAGCAGTGTTGGGTTGCAGTCAGCGAATCTGAAGCGTTGAGCAGTGGCGGAGCAGCCCTGGGCTGGGAATCCATTTCAGGGGCTTTTGCTGCAATATTAAGAGGGAGGTGGTGCTGCTTTATTCTCCAGGTTGTTCCATAGTAGATTTCTCTTATTTTTACTCATGTGCATATACAGATTGTGTCTTTTCTTTATTCTTTCTCCCTCGGCAGCTTTTTGCTGAGGGCCTGACCTCCCAGCACCTTCCCAGTAGTTGGAAGGCTGGGAATGAACACAGGGCTGAGCTCAGTGGGATCCACAATGTTAAATTTGGGGTTGTTTAGACTGGAGAAGATAAGTCCCTGGGGAGACCTTATCTCAGCCTTCCAGTACTTAAAGGGGGCTGTCAAAAAGATGGGGACAGACTTTTGAGCAGGGCCTGTTGCAACAGGACAAGAGATAATGGCTTTAAACTAAGAGGGGAGATTCAGACTGGAGAGAAGGAAGAAATTTTTTACCCTGAAGGTGGTTAGACCCTGACCCTAGCTGTCCAGGAAGGTGGTTGATTCCCCATCCCTGGAACCATTCCAGGTGAGGTTGGATGGGGTTCTGAGCAACCTGCTCTTGCTCTCTGCAGGGGATTGGACTGGATGAGCTTTACAAGTCCCTTCCTACCCAAACCATTCTGTAATGCTATGATTCTAAGTAGTAGGAAGACTTCTTATTTTAAAAACTCTCTTTCTTTGCTAGAGTGAGGAGCTTGGAGGCTTTTCTGTTGCCCTGGGGCAGGATCAGTCCATGTCAGCGAGCTGAGGTCAAGCTGGGCTGGGGGTGACCATGTGGCTGTCACTCCACCATCTTTCCCCAGGGAGACGCACTGCACCGAGTGATGCTTGTTGAAGGGGGTGGGTGTTTCCTTGGAGGTTGTCTCTGTTAAATCCACCCTGGAGGGTAAGCTGGGCTGAACCCTCTTTTTGACAGCTTTTATTTTATTTTATTTTATTTTATTTTATTTTATTTTATTTTATTTATTTTATCAGTTTTACTTCTTTCTAAAACTCCTCTGGAGGTGGAGATTTTGGAACCCTGGGAGCCCCTTCCAGGGTGTCCTTCTCCTTACATGTTACAACACCCAATCCATCAGCGGTTAAATGAGGCTTGGATGAAGTTTCAGCTTTAAATGACTTTAAGGGTGGATCTGGTTTTCATGTAACCAGAGGGCAATTTGGTTGTTTTTTTTTCCAAATGGTGCGGGGGTTGGATCTGGGGTCAGCTTTTTCTTTCTGATGCAACTCGCTTCTGCTGAAGGGAAGGCTCTTTGCCCAGAAATGTGACCGCATCTTTTCTTTTTAAGTGCTGGAGGCCAGTGGAGGGCCAGGCGCTTCTGCTGGTGGCAGGCTGGAAGTTTGGGAGGAAGTTTGGGAGGCTGTGAAGGCACAACCTGTTTGCATGGCTGTGGCACAGCTCAGTGTGCAACGTGGAACCGCGTGAGGAGCTTAGAGCATCTCTGGGCTGGATGGCTTTGCTGCCTCCTTCCCCAAGCCTCTGCTGGCTGCTGCCTGCATGCCTGCCTGGGAGGGCTGGAGAGTGGCCAATGTACTCCAGGCCTCCCGTCTCATCCACTGCTCATCTGTCCCTGCTTGCTGCTGGTCCCTGCTCTGAGATCTTAGTCCTGCTAGACCATAGCAGGGTTTATATGCCAGCAGAGAGCTGCCCTCTACCTCTGCTATTGCTGTGGCACCAAGTTCTTCCTCCTTCTGCCACTGTCTGCATGAGATGAAGGCCAGTTTCTACCTCCTGCAGTGACTGCTGCTTTCTACATCATGCTCTGGGAGGAGGGCAGAGTGGAGAGGAGGAGATGTGGCTCACCATGGTGACAGGGTACTTAACTCAGAAGCGTTCATTCTGGATTACCTGCCACTTGTCCCTCTGCCCAGGCATGCATGTGATCCATGGTGCTAGGGCCATACCAGATACTCACCCCCTAGTTTTTGGCTGCATCCCTGGTAGGTCTTTTCAAGCAAGGACCCAAGGTGCAGAGCCTTCTCTTCTCCAGGCTGAACACCCCCAATTCTTTCAGACTGGCCTCACAGCAGAATGGTTCCAGCCCTCAGATCATTTCTGTGGCCTCCTCTGGCCCCGCTCCAACAGGTCCCTGTCTCTCCTGTGCTGAGAACTCCAGAGCTGGACGCAGCACAGCAGGGAGGATCTCACCAAAGCAGAGCAGAGGGGCAGAGTCACCTCCCTCGACCTGCTGGCCACACTTCCAGCAAGCACCCTGAAGTTCTCCATTCATTGCACTTGTGGAGGACCTCAGCCATGCTTCCAGCTCACCTCTGCTCATCTGTCCTCTCCTTTTTAATTTCCCCTCCCTGCTCAAGGCTGGCTGACAGGCTCCCCTGCTTTCCCTGGGGGGTCCAGGCTCCCCCCACAACCCTCCCTGCAGGTTTGCAAAGCCGCAGGGCTCTGCCCAAGCGAATGCGGGCGCTGGGGAGCAGATCCAAGTGCGTGGGTTCGGCAGCCGACGGCGCTTGTGGGAGCAGACTGGGGGCAATTGAAAAACAAGGGTGGCCCAGGCCTGGCGGGACGGGCGGCTGCCGCGGGTGCTGGGTTTCCTGTTTCCTGGCAGGAGGGCGGCTGGGGTGAGTGGAGATGGATGGGTTTGACTGGGGCTCTCGCACGCTGAGGTGGAAATAGTTACGGGCTGGAGTTTGGCTTGTTGTCTGGAGTAACGTGCCTGGCCATGGCGGTGGTGGGGACAGGCGGGAGGATGGGGAGAGCGGCACCCAGACGTGGGAGAGAGGAGTTAGTGTGAGCTGGGGGAGGGCACGGGGAGATGGGGCTCATGGGCTTTGCCTCCATTGCCTGCAAGCCCAGGAGCTGGGTGTGAGCTTGCCCGCAGTCCTCTACCGGTAGCAAAGCTGAGGTTGAGACGTGCTGAGCCCAGGCTGCTAAACCCACCCGGAGCAGGCTCTGCACCGCTCGGCTCTGTGCTCTGGCAGCAGCAGGCCCCGGCTGCTGCTCTGCAAAGCTGGGTTCCCCCCAGGAGCCACAGCAGCTTGTGTAGGTGAGATGAGCAAAGTCGGTGAGAGAAAAGCCTGGCGAGACCTGAGCTATAGGGAGACGGCTTCGTCTCTTCTTCCCCTGTGCATGGTGTCTCCCAGTCCTGCTCTGGCAGAGGGGTGCTGGAGGGAGGACCTGCAGGGGGATGCAGGCAGGGGCTGGTGCAGGGAAGCAGCATTTCAGTGCTTACTTGGTCAGGATGGTGGCATTTGTGCTTGCTGTGCTTCCTGTGAAGAGTCACTTCCTTCCATGCTGCAGTGGGGCCTGGAAGGTGTTTGAGCCCCTAAAGATGGTGGGGAGAGGCTGCTCTGCCAAGGGCTACACAAACCAAACCCTAAACCGCCTTCTCCCCGGCACACGCAGGCACATTGGGGAGGATGAGAGAGTCGAGCAAGCAGCTGCAAGTGTGCGTGGGCTGGAGGTTTTTGTCCTGCTCCCTCCAGGTGGGTGCGTGGTCCTCGCTGAGGCTGCCCTTGGCCTTAGGAACCCCCTGCATGCTTCTGCCCTTGGTAAGCACTTCGCTTGCTCCGGGGCTCTCATCATTGCTTGGATTTGAGGTATGCAGCTTGGAACAATAGCTCTGTCTTACTGCTTACTAACCCACCGGTGCTCTGTGCAGCAAGAGGTGAGTGCAGGCCATAGTTAGCATACTGCAGGATCCCAGAGCGGAGACGAGACCCTTTCAGCGTGGTGCAAAGGTGTTCAATATTTTGGCACCTTCCCTGAGTAGTTATTGCCTGGTAAACTGTCCGGCTGCTGGTTCTTACCCACTGCATTGGTCAAGCCCTGCATCCTTCAAAGACAGGGTTAGCCTTAGCCTTCAGCCCTGCCGTGTGTGTCCTGGATGCAGAGACCTTTGCTGAGATTCTTTTTTTTAAAGGGCTGAACTAACATGCTGTGTCACTAAGGATGTGAGCACGCGGGCAGGTTACGGCAGGGCATGCTGACGTCTGAACTTCCAGACAGCTCATTTCCAAAGGGTGCCTTAAAAAGTCACACCCTCATTTTAGGGAGCTTGTCTGTCCTCCCTGTGCAGCCCCAGGGAACTGTGTCTTTCTGTGCCCTTGTTGTGAGCTACTGAGCTTTGGAAGGTTATATATTAGTATTTGGCCAACAGAGAGCTACGAGGATGATGAAGGGACTGGAACATCTCCCTGATGAGGAAAGGCTGAGAGACCTGAGGCTGTTTAGCCTGGAGAAGAGAAGACTGAGAGGGGATCTTATTAACATTTACAAATATCTGAAGGGTGGGTGTCAAGTAGAAGGAGCCAGTCTCTTTTCAGTTGTGCCCTGTGATAGGACGAGAGGTAAAGGTTGCAAGCTGAAACACAGGGAGTTCCACCTCAGCATGAGGAAAAACTTCTTTACTGTGAGAGTGATGGAGCCTGGAACAGGCTGCCCAGAGAGGCTGTGGAGTCTCCTGCTCTGGAGACTTTCAAGACCCAACTGGATCTGTTCCTGTGTGGCCTGCCCTCGGTGATCCTGTGCTGAAAGGGGGGTTGGACTCGATGATCTCCAGAGGTCCCTTCCAACCCCTACCGTTCTGTGGTTCTGTGATTGCACTGATCTGTCCAGACACGTCCTGTGTCAGGCTGCCACCATCTCCAGATGCACACCCGCGGTGCTGCGTGGTGTGTCCTGCCAAGAGAGAATCCCATGTTCCTCGTGTAGGGTTTACAAGTCTCCCCGAAGGCAAGTCCCGTGCCTGCCTTGCCGTGAGCGTGTTCAGAGTGAGCATCATCTCTTGCGCTGCCGGTTGGCGCTGTCGGCGGCTGCTGCGGGTGATGGGCAGGTCACATTTCCGTCTTGTTCTGAACTGCAGTAAATTGAAATGAAAGGTGAGCTGATCCACGGCGAGTGCAGTAAGTGGAGTTTAATTGGGATGAATTACGCACCAGGTTTGCAGTAATCTCCATCCCGCATTGCTCAGAAGCATGATCTGCTTAGGAAACGTGACTCAGAAATGTTGTTATTTGATTCCCCTGAGCGTTTAAGAAACTATTTTTCCAGGAAGTGAAGATTCTTGGGTTTGGGTTTTGTTGTGTTTTGGGTTTGTTTTGTTTGATTTGGGTTTTTTTGCTTGTTTTTTTGTGGGTTGTTTTCTGTTGTGGGTTTTTTTTTTCCTCTTGTTGCTCTTGTTGTTTTCTCTTTATTTGATTGCAATGAGAATCCTTTCCCAGAATTTCCTTTGGGGAGGGAGGCTGTGAGCCGCTCCCTTACCAGAGTCTCCTCAGCTCTTTCTCCTCGCTTGGTGTCCAATGCCCCGGCACGCTCACAGCTGCCCTTTGTGGAGCAGCACAGCTCAGAGGTATCTGGCTGGAGTTATCTGCTCCTCTTCTCCACGCACCACAGCTGAAACTGCCAGGATGATGTTGTAGCTGCACCATCAGATTCAACCCCCTCAGGTAGCCCAGCAGGTCTGCCTCCTCACCAGCCCCACACCAGGATTTACCCTGCTGTTCACTGCCAGGACCTGCCTGGGTCGGCCCTTGCCATTCTGGGATGTCCCTTATGATCACACTGCTGCCTTATGCTTGGTGACCTTTGGGTTGGCCCACCAGGGACAGCTGCTGAGGTGTGACACCAGCCCTATAAAACCCTCAGAACAGTGCTGTCCCTGTGTCCCAGAAGCCTGGTGTGATGGTGGTGCTGCCTGTCCTGCCCTAGCCTTCATCTGGTGGGCACCATCTGAGGGTTTTCTTTGACCATGGCTTGGCTTCTCGCAGTTCATCTTGCCCTCTTCATCCACTGCTGGAGGAAGCACGTTGACATTGTGGGTGTGCATGAGGATAATGAACAGCTCCCTGCTGACATCAACCCCAGCCCTGGTCAAGGTGACACGCTGTCCAAATGAATTACCAGCTTCCTCACCTGGGACCCTGCCATCTCTCATCTGGCATGAGATGCAACTTTTGGAGCTTTCCTCTGCAATCTGGGCTTGCCCTCCAACAATGCCCCCCTCCCCGCCACTGCCACAACTTCAAAAAGAAGCCATTTAAAAATAAAAAAGTCTGTAGGACTTGTTTTACATGTCTGGTGCAAGTCTATGAGCGGTGGGAGCCCTGAGCTGTTACCCCAGCTCCCTTAGCCCTGGCTGTGACCAGCACCTTGCATGTGTTGGTACCAGACCTCCCTGGTGGTGTCTGTAATTCAAATGATCTCTGGAGATTTGGCTGTTTTCATGCTTTTTTGAATGCTTTCTCTCTGGAAGGCATGGGAGGGTTGCTGTAGTCAAACCTGTACTAGAGCTGTGTCAGATCCACCACAACTGGACCTCGAGAGGCTGGACTTGGTTGATCTTTGCACAGTGCTTCCTTCTGTGGCCTTTGAATACCACACAGAGGTGATAAATGTTTCATCTCTCTTTGACTGGAGAAGGACAGAGGTCTTTTGGTGAAGGCAGCACATGTCTGAAGGCAGGAGCTGCTCTGGGCATCCTCAGAGGAACTGGGAAGATGCCAGTGGGGCAGAGGGGAGATGTCAGAAAATACAGACATAATTTGGGGTGAAAGTGGGGAGTGGAGAGACAGGGGCACCATCAAGTCATTTAAACCAAGAATAAACTCACAAATCTGTATCTAACTTGAATTTAAGGAGGGGTGGATCTTAAATCTACAGTGTTTGTAAGAGGGAGTAGCTGCAAACAGGGTTTTATCCAGCTGGGCAGGAGGCTGTGCCCTCAGAGGGTTCAATGCTGTAGAAAAGCTTTCATCAAAAAAAAAAAAAAGATGACAAGCTGCTGTCTTGAAAGACAGAAGAAAAAAAAAATGGTGCAGTTTGCAGATGTATGTTGGATGGAGGAAGAGGAAAGTGTGGGGTGTGAAGCTAAAGGGCAAAGGAGCTGGCAGCAGCGCTGCCCTCTGCTCATGGTGTCTGGGGATTGCTGCAGGTGAGACATCTGACTGTTCTTGGAGGACACAGAGGTGGCTGAGGAGGCTTCCTAGGAACCAGTTAGAAGGGCCTGTGCTTACAGGCTTGCACAATCATGTGCACGTGGAAAGAGGGATGTGAAAGATAAGTGATAAGATCACTGTGCTGCTTTGAAAGGTTGAGGAGCGAGCTGCGGCTCTAGAGAGGGCTTGTGAAAGGTGAGAAGCATGGGCAACTTCTCTGGGGGGACCTGGGCATCTGTGGCTGTGCTGAGCACCAGACTGGCAGTACTCTGCTAGAGCTCTGTGTGCCTCTTCAGCCCATGCCATCAGTGGTGGCAGGAGAGGACAGGGATGTTGCTGTGATGGTCACTTGTTGCCTGAATACAATGAGTTCCTCTACAGGACACCATGCCCAAGACCTGCCCACTGTCCTAAGACATCTGGCAGCTCTCTGTGAGGGCCAGGGCAGCCATCCCATCCTTGTTTTCCAGCATAGCCAGGGAAACCCAGTGCTGCAGGCATGCCTGGGTCTGCCATCGTGCAATGGATGGTAACCCAGCTCTTCAGACGACTAAAACCACTTTATCCATGCCCACTCTTCTCCATCTTCATGGGAAACACGAGTTGTTTGGTTGAACTCCCCTTTTGTTTTCCCTTTCTCTTAGTGGATATTCGTGAAATCAAAGAGATCCGTCCAGGAAAAAACTCACGTGATTTTGACCGGTACCAGGAGGATCCATGTTTCCGACTGGACCAGTCTCATTGCTTCGTTGTCCTCTATGGCACAGAATTCCGGCTGAAGACCCTCAGCTTGCAAGGTAAAGCATTCATGGCCCCGGGCTTGTGCCAGGGCAGGGCTGGGCAGGCACCTTATCACTGGAGGACCCTAATTTCTGATGTGTCCTTCCATGAGTGAGCTGGGGCATATCCCTGGGCAGATGCTGTTTTCAACCACACTGAGGAGGTGTCTTTGGAAGGAGGTGACACCGGTTCCCTGGAGGGTGCACTTTCAACCCCTAGTTAAGTTAATTCACCCAGGAAACCCAAAGTTGAGTGAACTGAAGCCCATGTGTGCTTGAAATCCAGTGTTTTATCTCAGCTTGGCGTGTTGGTGTTCATCAGCTGCATTTTGTAACCGGCCCCACGCATGAAGTGGTAAAATCTCATTCGCTTCTGCTTTGTAATTCTGAGCAATAAAACACTGCCCATGCCAAACAGTAACTCACGAAGCCTCAGTACCCCTGAGGTGTTGGTCTCAACACCTCCTCTGTCAACTTAATCTGGACTTGGAGCACCCAGTCTTATGTTTTGTTCTTGAAAGAGGGGAGGTTCATGTTGTTGAATCTCCTTCCATGGAGAACAGGCTCATAATCACTGCCTGCAGTTGAGCTGACAGACAATACCTATTTCTAACAGTCCACGGTCTTGTGGACTGCGTGACATGCAGGATCAAGGGGCAGCCAGCCATGGACAGCCCACAGGAGGGGAGCAGGAGTTCAGCAGGGAGAGGACCCATCCAGAGCATCTGCTTGGGAGGGAACTGTTGTCAGAAAGGGGATGAAGGAAGGAACAGGGGATATAAGATGCTGGGACTAGTCCCTAGAGGTGTGAGTTGATGATCAGCTTCTACATCCCTTCCTCCCATTTCTCCTGTGTGCTTCCCGCAGCCACTTCCGAGGACGAGGTCAATATGTGGATCAAGGGGCTGAACTGGCTGGTGGCAGACACTCTGAGGGCTGCCACCCCCCTGCAGATTGAAAGGTGAGGAATTTGTCCTTGTCCTGCACTTGTTTTCTTTTTTTCTTTTTTTTTTTTTTTCTTCTCCCCTTTCTGTTCTTTTTTTGACAGAAAAAGATGAGCACAGTGACAACATCTAATTCCCTCTCTGAGCCACGCTGTCCTGGCACTCCTGCCTCTGCCCTCGAGAGCCTCATCCCATTGACCCGCTGGCCAAAGTTTGATCTCATGCATGCAGGGAACAGGAGCTTTACCACAAACCAGATGGCTCTGTGTGTGCACAGCCTGTGTTATCTGTAGCAGTTCAGGGCAGAGACCTGTAGAAGAGAAAAACTCTGATTTTTTTTCTTTTTTTTTGGTCTTATCACTTTCAGGCAGAGACAGTTTTAAAGGGGGGCAGGTTGCCCGTGTGAAAATAGCATCGGCTGCCTGTGGAAGGGGAGCAGAGCCCAGCAGGGAGGAGGAGGGCTGTGAGAGTAGGCAATGTGACATTGAGAATCTTCCAGAGACAGGAGCAAACCAAACGGGCTTGTTGTTGAGGAGCTGGGGCTGAGTGTGTGTTTGTGCCTCTCCATCCAGGTGGCTCCGGAAGCAGTTCTACTCGCTGGATCGCAACCGGGAAGACAGGTAAGAGGAGAGACAGCCCTTGCTTGTGCAGAACATCCACATTCACAGAAGGGTTTGAGCTGGAAAGGTTTACCTTTGACTTGAAGCCCCAGCCTTTGCATTGGATTTTTTGTTGGGTTCTTTAGGTTTTGATTTGTAATTTCCAAAGAACCTTAATCCAGGTCCCAGTACTTCTCTGGTCTGTGCTTAACAGGAGGAGCAAGCAGGTCCCTCTCATCCTGCTTTGGTCCCCATTGCCATGTCCCTTCCTCCAAGTGACAGCCAGGACAGGCAGATGGCCCTGCTGGCAGGCAGCTGGGGGTTAAATTCAACCTGTCCACCCCTGGGAGCTGAGCAGGAGTGTGGTGCATTGGGGAAGTCCCACTGCATTGGGCATTGTGCAGAGAAGGGATAAACCCTCTCAGAGGCAGAGAGGGAAGGAGAGGGGCCTTGAAGCTGTTGTGGCTGCTCTGCATATGCCACGCACATTTCAAATCCAGGCTTGGGGTTTTTATGCAGTGTACTGGTTTTCAGTGGTGGCCAGGCATAATATTTCCTACTTGAGCAGTGGAGAGCACTGAGATAGGTGCAGGGGTGGCTGCATGGGGGCTTTGGAGCACGAATGCAGGAAAAATTGAAAAAAATGGTCCTTTTCCTCATGTGGTTATGCAGTAAAACTGGTGAAATGACAACCTGACAGGATGAAAGAGGTTGAATGTATAGATTCGTCTGCCCGAGGCATGTTCAGCAGAGCTCAGAGCCAGCCTGTTGCATCTCTCCTGTTTTTCTTTTCATCATCTTTCTATTCATTTTCAGAAATAAGCCAGCAAAATACAGTACATTCCTTCCCTGTCAGTCAAGGGAAGGGGGTTCAATGCAAACTGCTTAATTAGGTGAGCTGCTGCTGCAGCCCAGGCAGCGAAAGGAGCAAACTGGAAATCGAGGGGGAAGGCAGAGAGATTCTGTCTCTCCCTGTTTTACAAGCCTCCATGAGTTTCCTGCAAAGCAGAGGCAGTAGTTCTGGGGCACAGACACCTCTTGGATGAAATTTTTGCCCTTATGGGGCATTTCAGCATGAACTTTGGTGTTGCTGGGCTCTTTGCTTTTGCAAAATGGGTTTGAAAAGGGAACAGTGTGTTGCGTTGTTGGTCCCTTCCAAACCAGGCAGGTTTCTGGCAGCTGAAGAAATCATTCCCAGCGTTGGTGTACCCTGCGCCCCAGCCTCCTGTGCTGGAGCCCCTCCTCTCCCCCTTCTCCCAGCCGAGTGCCTGTACATACCTTCCAGCACACCAGCAGATGTTGGCTGTTTTCACTGGCTGCTGGGCCTTGGGGTGTTTGTTTTTCCAGGGGAGGTGAGGTGGAAAGAGGAGGATAACAGGATGCTGGGGTTTTTTTTCCTAGCTGCTGCAGAGGAGAGTGTTTCACCGCTGGCTGGGAGAGCTGCCCGTGGCTGGGAGACAGTTACAGCACTGGGGGATGTTTTCATCCTCAGTGAGAGGACTGGATCTCTCCCTTGGCCTGTTTGTCATAAGCCCATAAAAAACTTCCGTAGAAGAAATTAGTTTGTTTATTTGGATTTTACTTTCTAGTCTCAAAATAGCACCAAGCTGTTTATCCAAAGGTATCCAACACTTTAACGTTAGTAATAGCACACAGTAAATAAAATCCGTCCCTACCCTGTCCTCCTGCTGTAGCAGGGAGGGAAAGTCACAGCTTTACAGGGCTTGCTCTCACCAGTCCTGGTGCCATTGTCCAGCACCTCTCTGTGAAACAGCCCAGTATCACCAGTGCTGGGTGCTGACTCCAGTGGGTCGCCAGCCCAATTCCCACTGCCAGTCCTGCTCCTCAGCTCCTCCCACTCTTCTTCCAAGAGCTTTTTTTCAGTCTCGGCCTCTCTGGTCAGTCCTGGGCACTCTGGGGGTCCCATGAAAGCTTCTGCATCCTGAGGTCCTTGACATATGAGGGCATCTCTCCTGAGTCACTG
This sequence comes from Ceryle rudis, assembly GCA_033439905.1. Classification (NCBI taxonomy): domain Eukaryota; kingdom Metazoa; phylum Chordata; class Aves; order Coraciiformes; family Cerylidae; genus Ceryle; species Ceryle rudis. The sequence goes on along the minus strand of JAAGNO010007844.1, from coordinate 24,372 downwards.
CTGTACTTCTGGCTCGCTCCCCCCCACATGACCCCATTTCCTTGTCACTCAGGACCCAAAGCTGGGACCCTGCTGCCCTGGGTGTTGCACAGCACCCTGCACACAGCCATGGAAGCTGGGTGTGCTGGAGAGCAGAAAGGGCAAGCTTCTCCCCCCCAGAATACCCTAAGCCACCTTTTTTTGCTGGGAGAGATGGAGGTGCAGGGGGAGGGTACCAAAGCTGCTGCTGGCACTCAGAGTGTGTCCCTGGCTCTGTAGCCCATACAGCGGGGAGGGAAGGGGAGGCTGGTGCCATTTGCCAGCTTTTTGGTTTTGTTTT
>JAAGNO010007844.1:0-23953 GCA_033439905.1 Ceryle rudis | reverse complement strand
TTCTCGCTGCTTACTGACATTGCGTGGTTACCCTTCATCATTTGTACTTATCATGCTTTTTTTTTTTCCTGTCCTGCCAGCAAGTGTTGGGATGCTGCCTGCACTGACAGCCGGGTGCTGGCCTTGGGCACAGCACGGGAGCTGGGCCAGGTCCTGTTCTGGCCACGCGTGCGTCCCAATCCCCCGCGGCTCTGAGCCCAGAAACAAGGGCTCTCTGTGTCCCACCGGCTGCGGCAGCCCTCGTCTCCGCAGCGCCTGACACCAACCAGCTTCTCCTTCGGGCTCCCTCCATCCCTTCTCTCTCCTGCATCCCTTGAGACCAACCTGATTGCAGGGGAGAGTGTAAAAGAGACGCAGTTCATGCTGCCCCTCTGTCTGATGGTGTCACACCTGCATGGGACATCCTCCCTGGCACATTTTTGTTTGCATCCCAAAGCTGTGAGTGTTCCCAAGGTCAGGCCTGTCCTATGCTTTGTGGATGGGGGAGCATCCTGTAGGGTCCTGGGCTCCCACTCGCTCAGTGGGGGGCAAAAGCAGCATCTGTGATTGCTGGGGTGGACTCAGAGCTTGCTTTAAGGCAGGAGCTGCCAGAAAATGATTACATGCAGACCACTTGGCTTCTTAAATCCTGCAGATGGGAGACATCCACATTTTTCCTCGCTGCGGGGCTGTTGCCCGATGTGGGGGGCAATGCCAGAGCAGGCAGGGGCAGCCCAGGGCTCCTTGCTGCCTGTCTCTGCCCACCTGGGTGTGGGATCCTGCTTGGGGTTGGCACCAGAGCCCTCCCTGGTCCAGGAACTGGCATATTTGGTGTGAAGGGCCTGAGGACAGCCATGCTGCGTGCCCAGTGCCAGTGGGGGGTGTGGCAGTGGCTGGGGGACCGCAGCTGGGCACGACATGTCAGCGCTGTGCCTGTGGCTGGACACTGAAAATCTCCTTTTTCCTCTCTTTAGGGTAAAATTAGCTGCGTCCAAACCACTTGCAAAGCCTGCCCTCCTTCTTCAGGCCAAGGAGAAGGTTTTGGAAGGGGTTTGGTTGCACAGCATCCTGGTTGTGGCACAGATATTTGAAAAATGCTCTCCCTGGTTGTTCCTGTAAAGTGTGCTGTGTGCCCATTGCAGCATTGGCTCGAGTGGGCTGAGGGTGCTGGGACTCGCCCTGCAGCATTGGGAGCTTCCAGGAGTGGTGCTTGCAGTTCCCACTGGGATGCAAGCCCCTGGGGCTTGAGCACTCAGGGCACGTGGTGTTCCAGTCCCAGGCTGAGACCCCTCCATCTCAGACCTCCTGAACTTCTTTCTTCTCTTTCCGCTGCTGAGCCAGGATCTCCGCCAAGGATCTGAAGAACATGCTGTCGCAGGTCAACTACCGGGTCCCCAACATGAGGTTCCTGCGGGAGAGACTCACGGTGAGTGTGTGACCGTGCTGCTCTCCTGGTTCGCGCTGGGGACCCTCAGCAGCCTGTTGCCTGCCTTTGAGCAAAACCTGGTGGTGGTTAAACTCCCACAGCATGTTTGCATATTCCAGAGGCTCCCAGCCTTTCTTGGGAGGGCCCCCACCCACGGCCGTGACTGAAGAGGTGCCAGCTCTCACCAGGGTGCCGCACCCTGGCCCGTTTGCGGCCAGCACCTTCTCTTTGCCCCACCCTGCCTCCCCCGCTCCCCACACTGCTGCTGGCTCTGGTCGTGGGCTTTGTGCTGGTGGGGTAGAGCATGGGAGGACAGGCAGCAAGGCCAGCATTGTGGGACCTGCATTCCCAGGTCCTGCATCCCACTACCACTGGGTGACAGGTGACCAGATCTGCCAGTGGCACTGCAGACCCAGGACCGAAGGGTCATCTTGTGATGACCAGCCATTTTCACCAGCACTGAGCTTTGACACCAAGGAGCAGTGGAGCATCCAAAGGACAGCACATGCTTTGGGTCTTGCAGTTTGCAGACACTTCAGGTGCTCTCTGCAGACAAAGAACTGAAGTGATCCTCTTGTAATTGTTAAGTAAATGATAACACTTTTTAATCAGCACTGAGATGCCTTTAGGTGGGACAAGCTTGGGGGCTAACGTAACTTGGTTTAGAATGTGCCTGTGTCCTGGGCACGACAGAGAGATGGGCAGAGGTAGGAGGCAAAGTCTGGTCAGGCTTTGGCCTTTTCCTCCTCCTTTTACCTGGGAAACCTGGTGGGAGGAGACACTCCTTGAGCCATGCACAGTTGACCTCTGGGGTTTTCTTTTGCCATAGGACGTGGAGCAGAGGAACGGGGATATCACATACGGGCAGTTTGCACAGCTCTACCGCAGCCTGATGTTCAGCGCCCAGAAAACAGTAAGAGCAGAATTCTGCAGGGCTGGGAAGGGGAGGCAGAGACCATATTTGTTACTTACTGGGTGTTCCCTTTTAATTACCTTTTAAGCCCTGCTCTTGTCTCCTACCCCTGGGCCAGGGAGGCCAGGGAGTAAATAAGTTATTTCTTTAGGTCGGTTGGTGTGGGGCAGCTGAGGACAGGGGAGGTGTGTGTGAGCAGCGGCGTAGGGAAGCCAAGCTGCACAGTGCTGGTTTGCTGGCCGTGTTACCTGCTCGACCAATTCCTGCTTTCACATGTTGGTGAGGTGGGGGGATGTGAAGAGAAGGACTTGGGGGTGCTGTGGGATGAGAAGCTGAACATGAGACAACACCATGTGCTGGCCGCCCAGCAGCCAATGGCACCCTGTGCTGCACCCCCAACAGCATGGGCAGCAGGGCGAGGGGGGTATCTTGCCCCTCTGCTGCCAGGGCTCTGGGCGTATCCCCCTGCAGTGCTGGGTCAGCTCTGGAGTCCTCAGCACAGCAGAGACAGGGACCTGTTGGAGCAGGGCCAGAGGAGGCCAAGGAGGATGATCCAAGGGCTGGAACCCCTCTGTTGGGAGGCCAGGCTGGGAGAGTTGGGTTTCTTCAGCCTGGAGAAGTGAAGGCTCTGGGGAGATCTTCTTGCAGCCTATAAGGGGCCTATAGGAAAGATGGGGACAGACCTTTTAGCAGGGCCTCTTGCAACATGTCCCTGCTCCATGAAGGGGGGTTGAGCTTTACAGGGCCCTTCCCACCCAAACCAGTTTGTGATTCTATGATTCTAATGCTTGTTGTTCTTCTTTTGCAGATGGACGTCCCATTCCTAGAAAGGTGGATAAGTCTCTCTATTTGCTGGGGAAGGGGCTTTTTTTCTTTTGCTCTGTAACATGCTTTGGTGCCTGCAGCAGCGTGCTGGGGAGGAGCACACCTCTTGCTTGCCAGCACGCTGCTTGCATTTTGAGTCAGCATCTGTGCTGTAGACACTTCAGCTCGGGTCAGGAAGGGCTCTCTTCCTCCCAGACATCCCACTGAGATCTGGCTCAGGTCAGCCTCCTCCAGAAACAGTCAGTTGGTTGATGTGAAGTTATCAGATCTTGAGCCATCTCCCAGAAGTTATCCTCGTGGTTGGTGCTGGTTGGCCACAATGCCAGGGGCTGCGCAGGCGGTGCCTGTTGTGCCATTGCCAGCTGTGCCCATCTCTGCCCTAGTAAAAAAAGCTTGAATTTACACATGGAAGCTAAAGAGTGAAAAATTTGTTAACTTGTCCTGGTAATTCCCCATGGTTTCCTCTCCCTTTTTCCCTATAACTGTGGAAAAGAGAGTTGGCAGGGACTTTGGTGGACCACCTGGTTCAACCCTCTGCCCAGGGCAGCCAGCACTGCCCAGTCTGTTTCTGGGTTTTCTGGTGTTAGTCCCCAGCATGGCCATTACCTGTCTATTGTGATTTGACACATTCATGGACAAGTGTTTTGAGATAATCAGCTACAAAACCTTCTTTCCTTCCTTCATTCCTTGCCCTGCTTCTGTGAGTCCATGTGCCCTAGATACGTGCAGCTCTGTCCTGTCTGCAGTCACCCCTTGGCAGCCCTGCACATATTTAGTTCGTTTCACTCCTCTACAAGCCACATCCTCTAGTGTTTTGTTTTGTTTTGTTTTGGTACAAATCAGGCCCTCTGATGACTTTTGCCCCCCTTCAGCAGAGTTTCACATTGTCATACCCTTGATGGTGTGACTCTTGGACTGCTCCTGGAGCAATGCCTGTCTCGGAGATGTGGACGTGTAACCTCAGCTGCTGTCTGTTGGCTGCCATGTCCTCTTTGGCTCGCTCTGCTCTTGCCACACTGCTTGCTCAGGGCACATCTTGCATGTGCCATGGTGGTTGCAGATGGCATCTCACATGATGCCAGTAACAGTTGGTTGTGATGTGCTGCGTGAGTGACCGAAGCTTCTCTCTCTCTGTTTTTCAGGGGTGGAGAAAGGTCTGAGCACTTCAGGGTGTCACTTCTGGAGTTGCAGAAGTTCTTGCTGGAGTACCAGAGGGTGAGCTTGACACAGGCCCAGGGGAGGGACAAGGGATGTAGGCACCAGTATTGGTAGGGATCCAGTACTCTGCTGGTAGCCTTGATGTGGAGCTGGGATGATTTGGTCATGGGGTGCTCTGCCTGGCATGGCCACATCTGAGCACATCCTTCCTGGAGCAGGAGGTGATGCAGGGGAAGTGCTGGTGAGGGTAAACCTGGCCTCAGCTTGGTTGGAAAAGGGACCAAAAGCAGATCTGAGAGGAGCAGAGGTCTCAGGAGGGGGAAACTGGTCAGTGGAGATTTATCCAGTCCCTGTGACCTTGGCTGGTACTGAAGGTTTGCAGCAGCACCATGGTCCGTGCTGTCTTCTCAGGAGGTGTCAGCAGCTCCTGAGGAGCAGCCTGATCGACTTGATTGCTGACCTTTCCATTTAAAAGCAATCTTAGGTCCTTCAGCAAGCACACTGTGCCCACTCGGACATGCACGTGGGCTCAAGCAGCACATCTGTGGGCTGCACACACCCTTTATTTTGACTCTTGCTGGGCTTCTGTCTCATTGCTGGTCTCCTTCTGCAAGAGGATGGGGTGGCTCCTAAAGAACTGCCTTGCCTTATGTCAGAGTGTGGGGCCTTCTGCTCTGCACTGTCCTCCCCATCTCCCACCACTGCTGCCCTGCCCATGCTCTGCAGCGAGCAGAGAGTTAACCAGCGAAGAGACGCAGCCATTTCCGTGGCCTAATGAAAGACACCCAGAGAGAGAGAGAAAAGCAAAAGGAAGCCAAGTTGGCTTCTGCTGCCGAAGGAGGAGGGAGGGCAGATGTGTGCGACGGAGCTATCGGAGGGGAAGATGTGTGGCACTGAGGAAATGAAGACCACTTGGAAGCAGGACAGATCTCAGCAGTTGCGTGCTATCCGGCATTTGTGCTGACAGTTGAATTCCTGGCAGAGATGGTCTGGCATTAAAAAATGCCTCCTGAATGGTTAAAGCTTCTGGCTGGATGAGCTGCATGTGGTTTTGAATAGTACTTTCTGAAATGGTTTCTTTTTTATGTCTCTCTTGGGCTTTGCAGGAGCTCTGGGCTGCAGATATCCTTCAGGTACAGGAATTCATGTTCAACTTTCTGAGAGACCCTTTGAGGGAGATCGATGAGCCTTATTTCTCCCTGGATGAAGTAAGACACCTTGAACACTAGTGTGTATGGAGTGGGGTGGAGTAGTGTGTGACATCCCTGGTGTGATGTGTGCTGGGGTGTGACAGCTCTGCTGCCTGTGTCTTCACTGTGGGGTGGCTGTGCTTGAAGCATCCTGTAAACTGGATTGCTATATGCGGTGGGTCACTGTGTTGCATGAGAGCTGGTTGGTGAAGGGAATGACTCCTGGGCTCTCTTCTTGTTCTGGATGTGTGCAGCTGGGAGTTCTCATTAGGCAGATCATTTAGGGGAGGAAAGGGGCTGTGTTTGGCTAAATGCCCCTTTGGGGCATGTAAGGATCTTTTCAAAGCAAGAAGAGCTGAGAACAAAAACCAACTGGAGATGACCTGTCACTGGCGCTCCAGACTGACTCCCTGCAAAGGTCCCTTGGCCCACATGGCCTTAGTGAACTGTTGGCTGCCGCATGAGCTGCAAAATAAAATGCAGAGCAACTCATTTGTCTCTGTCTGGGTCAGAGGGTTTGCACACAGCTATCTGGCACAGCTCAGAGGAGAGGTGGCAGTGCCTAGGCTGTGCTTACTCGAGCACACCGGGTCAGGTAGCTGTGTGCTGTCTTGGTCGCCTCTGGTTGGTCTGTGCTAAGCTTAGAAAGTAGCTCCGTACTCCACAGCTGCTGACCTGGAGGGTGAGATGTGTGTGAAGCTGAACCACAGCACCCGGCTCCTCCGCATCATTAACATGCTTCTGTTTCTTCCTGAGCAGTTTCTCACCTTCCTGTTTTCCAAAGAGAACAGCATCTGGAACTCACAGCTGGACATGGTGTGTCCGGAGAACATGAACAACCCCCTCTCCCATTACTGGATCTCCTCCTCACACAACACGTAAGGACTAGGGGATGACTCTCTCTTCACCCATCCACTCCCAGCATCTGCTTCCCTTGTGCCAGGGTGGGATTCTCCAGATACTCTCCAGTTGTAGAAGCACAGACTGGTTTGGGTTGGAAGGGACCTTTAAAGTTCATCCAGTCCAAACCCCCTGCAGGGAGCAGGGAGATCTGCAACTAGAGCAGGTTGCTCAGAGCCCCATCCAACCTCGCCTGGAATGTTTCCAGGGATGGGGCATCTACCAGTGGGTAGGTGGGTCAAGCTGACTTTTCCACACCAGGGTCAGTACATCAGAGACCATTCTCTTGGTGCCTCAGTTCTCCCTCCATCATTTAACCATCAATATTTTGCTGAGACATTGTCAGCAACACACATCTGCACAGACTGTGCTTCCAGGTCCCAGGATGTCACTCTGGTGATTTCTTACCATTAGCAGTGCCATCTTCCCCAGCCTCTAAGGGTAGATGTGATAAAAACTTGGCAGGCTGGAATTGACCATGTTACTCTTCTGCTGCTAGAAGAATCTTTCAGGAAGTGTTTTTATTGCAGACAGGCTCTGTCTGTGCTCCACATTCATGGGATGCAGGGGCAGCACCTTTGGCCAAATTTAGAGGATCACATTTAATGGACTTTTCTCCCTAGTAACAAGTGGTAGGACAAGGGGGAATTGCCTCAGATTGTGCTAGGTGAGGGTTAGGTTGGACATGAGGAAAAATTTCTTTACCAAAAGGGTTGTCAAACTCTGTCCCAGGCTGCCCGGGGCAGTGGTGGAGTCCCCATCCCTGGAGGGGTTTCAGAGATGTGGAGATGTGGTGCTGAGGGGCATGGTTTAGTGGTGCCCTGGCAGTGCTGGGTTAACAGTTGAACTCGATGATCCTAAAGGTCTCTTCCAACCAAAACTATTCTATGACCAAGAGCTTAAGCCAGATGAGCAGGCAGGAGAGCAGGCAGTGAACTCCCGTTTGCCTGCAAGAGCTGTCTCAGGCTGCTTCTGGTGGGTGCAGGGGGCTCTTTGTGGCACCAACGCTGATACCGCAATTTGAGGCTTATCTCAAGAGCCAGCAGCAAGGTTGGACCTCAGAGCAGTGCTTGCAGCAGGGGCAGGGTTGAACCCCTCAGATGGCAGCTCTGGGGGAAAGTCTCTCTCGCCATTCCTTCCACCACAGAGGCAGGTCCATGATGTCCCAGCAGACATCTGCACCCGCCGTGAGCGTGTTGCTTTGCTGATGTCTTCTCTCACATGAAAGGTACCTGACAGGGGATCAGTTCTCGAGCGAGTCCTCGCTGGAGGCCTATGCCCGCTGCTTGCGCATGGGATGCCGCTGCATTGAACGTGAGTACCTGGACCTGGCACTTCTCTCTCTGTCATCATGATAGCTTGCAGTGGTCAGGGAAGGCTTTGTGTGGAAGGTAGGGCTGAGGATTGACATGCCAGTGGCAGCATTGTCACCATGGTGTGCTGAAAGGGCTCAGGTCATTTGCTTTGCGGGACTGGGTGGTACATGCCCAGGCTTTTGGTCCCGCAGAAAGTTCGGGACTCTCACCTCGCTCCTGTAGTACCATCCAGCGTGGTTCCCAGCAGCACTTAGTTCAGTCTATCTCATGTCCATGTCCTGCCCATATTGCAGCCTTTGGGCTAAGCTTCCCCTGTGGGTCTCTTTCAGTGGATTGCTGGGACGGTCCCGATGGCATGCCAGTCATCTACCATGGACACACCTTAACCACCAAGATCAAGTTCTCTGATGTCTTGGTCACTATCAAGGAGCATGCCTTTGTCACCTCTGAGTGAGTACCAGGGACCTGGGCTTCAGCCAGTTGAGCTGCCAGGAAGGCAGAGTAGGTGGAGCTGGGGCTGTAGCAAAGCGAATCCCACGAATCCCACCTTTATCCAGAGATCTGGCACAAGGCCACACACCTGGGATTCGGTGGGCAGAAAGCATGTCATTGTGTCTCCCACCCAAAGGGAGCTTTCTCCCAGAAAGAAGTTGTGGGAGGAAAGGCTTTAGGTAAGTCCCAGTAGTTTGCCAGTCCTTCTCTGCTCACTGCCAGCAGCAGTGGGGATACCTCGCTGTAGGGTGGTGCCATTGAATGCTCAAGACAGCACAGATCGCTGTGGATGCAAACTGCTCCTTGAGGGCACAGAGGAGAGGGTTTGAAACAGAGCTTGGAAGACATTGATTCCCTCCAGACACCAGGCTGGTTCTGATGGCTCTTTTCCTTCTCCCAGTTTCCCTGTCATTCTGTCCATTGAGGACCACTGCAGCATTGCTCAGCAGAGGAACATGGCTCAGAATTTCAAGAAGGTCTTCGGGGACATGCTCTTGACCAAACCAGTAGATATTTCTGCTGATGGCCTTCCCTCTCCAAACCAGCTCAAGAGGAAGATCCTCATCAAGGTGAACTCCTTTCCCCAGCAAGGCTCCTAAGTGGAGAGAATGGGGGAAGATGGGGTGAGAGTGTGGGACCAAGGGGAGCCCTTCACCTCTGGAAGGGCTTGACAGTGCCTGGGGTGAAAGCGGAAACATGATCCTAAAAACAACTGAAGACAAAAAGCTCTCTTACTTCAGAGGAGCTACTGGGAAATTATGCCAGCAGCTGGGTGCTGCCTTTCTTTGGAGCTTGGGGGATGTTTCTATTTCTGCTGCAGAAATCACCCTTGGGAAGAAAGGGTGGGACTGTAGCAGCATTTGATCATCTCTGTGGCATGGGTCTTACCTTGGTCCTTTTAGTCCAGAGGAACCCAGTGCAGTCCAGAGTATTAGGTTGTTCATGAGGAAATCCATGCTGCTTTTTGGGTGCCTGCTCCCTTCAAGGTGCCTGACCTGCTGTCTCGTCCCACAGCACAAGAAGCTGGCAGAGGGCAGTGCTTACGAGGAGCTACCCACGTCCGTAATGTATTCAGAGAATGACATCAGCAACTCTATCAAGAACGGGATCCTCTACCTGGAAGACCCCATCAATCACGTACGTCTCTCTGTGCCACTGTCGCCCTGGTCCCATGCTGTGGGCTCTGTAAATGACGTGGTAACTCTGTAAGGCTCTGTTGACTAGGGCAGGGATCATCCCACTGGACTGGACTTGGGGAGGCCACATCTTGAATCCTGAGTTCAGTTTTGTGCCCCTCACTACAAGAAGGACATTGAGGGGATGGAGCTTATCTAGAGAAGGGCAGTGAAGCTCATGAATGGTCTAGAGCATGAGTCTTGGAAGGAGCAGCTGAGGGACCTGGGGCTGGTCAGCCTGGAGACAAGGAGCCTTAGGGGAGACCTTCTGGCTCTCAACAGCTCCCTGACAGGAGGTTGGAGACAGGTGGGATCAATCCCTTCTCAAAGAACAAGCAATAGGACAAGAAGAAATGACCTCAAGTTGCACCAGGGGAGATTTAGGTTGGGTATTTGGAAAAATTTATTCCCCACAAGGTTTGTCAAGGGCTGGCCCAGGCTGCCCAAGGCAGTGGTGGAGTCCCCATCCCTGGAGGGGTTTCAAAGACATGGAGATGTGGTGCTGAGGGGCATGGTTTAGTGGTGCCCTGGCGGTGCTGGGTTAACAGTTGAACTCAGTGATCTTAAAGGTCTCTTCCAACCTAAAGGATTCAAAGATCCTAGGGCAATATGTGGTGCTGGAAGGAAGGGCTGCGGTGCAAATGATCTGAGAGGCCGCTGCTCTGTCCTGTTTCTCAGGAGTCTCTGAAGGCTGGTGGAGTTTCTCTGCTGGCTCTCTCCTGTGCTCTTCCCTAGGCATCTCCTGCTGGCCCTTGTTAGAGGAGAAGGCCGAGCTAGAGGGAGCTCTGGGCCGAGGCACTGCAGCTGCTCTTGTGTAATCCATGCAGCCTGTTGTCTCTTGCTGCAGTAAGTTCTAGTGGTGGCCTGCGTTTCTAGACCTGCCTCTGACCAAGTGCCTACACGCCTTGCCCACCCAGACGAGCGTTCTGCTTTGTAAAGCGCCGAGCGGTTGTTGCACCGTGTGCATTTACTGCTGCACAGCCCACAGCTTCAGCTGCTTTGCTTGGCTGAGGATCTGCTGGGCAAAGACACACATGAACCAAACAGGTTTTTGGAAAATAGGAAGGTGCAATGACAAAGCTGCGTAACCACTTCTGAGGTCCTCGTCTCTGAGAGCCCCCCCCAGCAGAATCCAGACAGTAAGACCCGTCACATGCTGGGTTTTTGCTACTGGTAAATCCATGCTTTGGATCTGAGAGATGTCTTGGAAGCTCCTGTGACTCCACTGAAATGGGTGTTGTCAGTGACTGTCCTTGGCAAACCCAATCACCTCTCACTGCTTGTGCTGATCGGAAAGAGATGATCCTGTGGATGGGTGGCGGGCCAGCTTCATGCTTCCTCAGGGGGTCTCTTTGCCCAGAGTTTGTTTCTTTGCAGGAGTGGAATCCACATTACTTTGTCCTGACCAGCAGCAAGATCTATTACTCTGGGGAGACAACCAGTGACCAAGGAAATGAGGATGAGGAAGAGCAGAAGGAGGTGAGGGCTTCCTTCCGTCACAGTGAGTTGTCCCTCTAGAGAAAGGACTTGACTGCCCAAGGGGCTGAGCATCTCCACTGCCAGATGATTTCAGGGGGAGATCCTGTGGTGGGAAGGGTGAGAGCTGCTTCAGAAACTCCCTGATGCTCTTTGGGAGACCCCTGAGCAGAGCAGACTCTGGCACCACAAGCCTGCCCTCAGTAACCCAAGATGATGGGTTTTTTCCCTGCCAGGTGAGCAACAGCACTGAGCTTCACTCCACAGAGAAGTGGTTTCACGGCAAGCTGGGAGCGGGACGTGACGGGCGGCACATCGCGGAGCGGCTGCTGACCGAGTACTGCATTGAGACGGGGGCCCCCGACGGCTCCTTCCTCGTCAGAGAAAGCGAGACTTTCGTTGGAGACTACACCCTGTCCTTCTGGTGAGGGCCACAAACACCAGCTCGCTGCTCAGTGACGCTCCTGGGGTAGCCCTCATCTTGACACCATCTTCAGTGGTGGGTTGCCATGCCCCAGTGGTCTGTGAGCAGGTTTCTCCCCTTTTTCTGTGCCCCAGCATCACAAGTCAAGTATCTTGGGACCCTTTCTCAGTGAGTCTCCTGTGGGGCTTCCTGCTGTGTCCAGGCTGAAGCTGTGCCAGAGGCAGGTGTAGAATTTCCACAGACAACCCCAGTTTACGCCCTGTCTCTTCTGCAGGCGCAATGGGAAGGTGCAGCACTGCCGGATCCACTCACGGCAGGATGCGGGCAGCCCCAAGTTCTTCCTGACGGACAACCTGGTGTTCGACAGCCTTTACGACCTCATCACCCACTACCAGGAGGTGCCACTGAGGTGCAATGAGTTTGAGATGAGGCTGACGGAGCCAGTGCCACAGACTAATGCCCATGAGAGCAAAGAGTGAGTGCATGTTTGGGAAGAATTGGTTGTGTCTATGGGGCAGCTTGGGACCCTATGGGAAGCCCTCCCAGGTCTCTCCATAGTGTGTCGTTCCCTGCTGGGTCCCCACTTGCTCCTGGGGGCTCTCTGTGTCACAGCAGCTTCATTGTTGATGGAGTTGGTTTTCTTGGAAGCTCAGTGCAAAGAAGGGAGGTACTGGGCTTGGTTGTGATGCTCTTGCCCATGCCACATGTCACCAAATGGTTCTGTTCCTGCCTGTGCCACAGAAAGGAGAAGACAGCCCTGTCACAGTGTTACATATTTGATGATCTCTGCTCCCTGTCCTCCTTTTGAGGGTCCAGGAAGCCTTTCGTGGGCTGGAGGGGAAACCATGTGGCATGGCAGAGGTGTGGGATGATCTGGCTGTGTGGAAACCTACGCACAGTGACGTGTCTTTCCTGAAAGGTGGTACCATGCCAACCTCACCCGGACCCAAGCTGAGCACATGCTGATGCGAGTGCCACGCGACGGAGCCTTCCTGGTGCGCAAGAGGAGTGAGCCCAGCTCCTACGCCATCTCCTTCCGGTGCGTCCCTGGGAGCAGGGTGGTGGGCTGGGATGCTGCAGTGTGTGAAGGAGCAGGAGATGGGCCATGACCCTGACATGAGCCCTCCTAGAGCTCTTCTTACCCCTTGATGGCCCTGGATAAGTCTTATAGCCCCTTGAGAGCCTTCAGGACCCCACTCCTCCTCTTCCTCCCATCTTCTGATGGGAAATGGCCATGCTCAGCAGCCAGCCCAGGGACACCTTTTGCTCAGGTGCCTTTATTTTGTCAGAGACCTTCTCTTGCCAGGTGCTAAGTGGCTTCTCTCTTTCCACCTGCCAGGGCGGAAGGGAAGATCAAACACTGCCGAGTGCAGCAGGAGGGCCAGACCGTGCTGCTTGGCAACTCCGAGTTTGAGAGCCTGGTGGACTTGATCAGCTACTATGAAAAGCACCCGCTGTACCGCAAGATGAAGCTGAGGTACCCCATCAATGAGGAGACACTGGAGAAGATAGGGACTGCGGTGAGTGTGGGCAGCCATTGGAAGAGGTTAAGCCAAAGGATGACAGCCAGGTCCGTTTTGAGCTGGTGTCTTGAAGTGGTGTTGTGTGAGCCATCTCCATGCTTCCCAGCCTGTGCTTCCTGGGGTTCATGCCCTGCTGGAAACACTTACTGGCTGGAGTGAGATTTACTGCTGCCCCTCTGACCCAGGTCAGCAGGGAGTGTGGACTTGGGTGTCTGCTGTGCGCAGCATCATCTTTGGTCTTGTGCCTTCCTTGGAGTGTTCTCCCTGCCTCCCCCAGGGTAGGGGACCTGTTCTGCTGCAGAGCCACAGTTGTCACCACTGGCCCTTTGCTTCTACAGGAGCCGGACTACGGAGCCCTTTACGAGGGACGCCACCCTGGGTTCTACGTGGAAGCCAACCCCATGCCCACCTTCAAGGTATGCTTTTGCTGTTTGGTATCAAACAACCTGCAGAGTCTGAAAGTTTAGCTGGTCTCTCTTTTTTTTTTCCACGAACTGTATTATTTTGCACATTCATTTCTAGACAGTGCAGGGGGACACGCTGTAGGCTGAGCCTGCAGGTTCCCAGGCTGGGTTGCCTGTTGTTCTGAACTTCATAAACTAGACCCACCAGTGGCTCTGGCCCAAAGGAAGGTGTCTGTGCAGGGCCATACCAGACATGTGACCTCTGGTTTGGCATAAACGGGGGTCTTGATTTGTTCTGCAAGATCTCTAGGATCTGGCAGCCTCTGTCAGCAGAGCTGGATGCTCCCTGCACATGATGTGCCTCACAGCCCCCCACAAATGTGTCTGCAGTTGGAGGTCACCACTTGTCAAGGGAGGGGATCCTCTCCCTCTGCTCTGGTGAGACACTCCCCCCCTGCAGTGCTGGGTCCAGCTCAGGAGTCCTCAGCACAGGAGAGATGGGGACCTGTTGGAGCAGGGCCAGAAGAGGCCACAGAAATGATCTGAGGACTGGAACACCTCTCCTAGGAAGAAAGGCTGAGAGAGTTGTGGTTGCTCAGCCTGTAGAAGAGAAGGCTCTGGGGAGACCTTATTGCAGCCTTTCAGTACTTGAAGGGGCTGGCCAGAAAGATGGGGACAGACTTTTTAGCATGGCCTGTTGTGACAGGACCAAGAGTGATGGTTTTAAACTAAAAGAGGGAGACTCAGACTGGAGAGAAGGAAGACCTTTTTTTACACTGAGTGTGGTGAGACCCTGGCCCAGGCTGGCCAGAGAGGTTGATGGCCCATCCTGGAAACACTCCAGGTGAGGTTGGCTGGGGCTCTGAGCAACCTGCTCTAGTTGCAGATGTCCCTGCTCACTGCAGAGCATTTGGACTGGATGAGCGTTAAAGGACCTTTCCAACTCAATCCATTCTATGAATCTATGATCCCATGGGCTTCTTGTCCATATGACCATCCACTGCTGGCCTCATGGGACCCCTCTTCATTTCAGTGCGCAGTCAAAGCCCTGTTTGACTACAAGGCACAGCGGGAGGATGAGCTCACCTTCACCAAAAACGCCATCATCCAGAATGTGGAGAAACAGGAAGGAGGCTGGTGAGTTGGTCCTGAGCCTCCTTTTTCCCTTGGGGACACAGTCAACCCTTGGTGTCACCATCCCTATAAAGGTGTGTCCCCTCTAGGATTGGGTCTGTTTAGGGATTGCCCACAAGCTGCACAGCCCCAAAGCCTCATGAACCCTAAAAGCAGAGGATGGAAGAGCTGCCTGTGCCCCGGGACCACCAGTCAGGATGCTCTGGGATCCCATGGTGGGTGCTGATGCTGTCCCTTCCCTCTCTTCCAGGTGGAGAGGAGATTATGGTGGCAAGAAGCAGCTGTGGTTCCCTTCCAACTACGTAGAGGAAATTACTGGTCCCAGCAGCCTAGAGCCGGAGCGGGAGGTGAGTTTGTGCCTGAGTGGAGTGGGGAGTGGTGGTGGGGTGGAGTGTGTGTGTGTGCTCAGCCCCCCACCCTCAGCTGTGCTGCCCAGCACCATGCCCGGCACCATCCTGCCTGTGCTTCATTCCCAGCAGCAGCTGGATGAGAACAGCCCCCTGGGAGACCTGCTGGGAGGTGTCCTGGACGTGCCCTCCTGCCAGATCGGTGAGTGCCAGGGAGCAATGCAGGACTTGGGGTGTTACAGGTGTTTGCAGATCTTCTGGGCTGCAGGTCTTTGGTCTCTGTCTGTCTGTAGGCAACTCTGTGCCTTCTGCAAGTGACCACCAGTTTATGGAGTGTGCTTGCCCTGCGGTGACACACTCAGCTGCTGCTCCCGGCACCCTCGGGGTTTGGGACTTAGATGTGTCCCTGCAGCCCAGGTACGGCCGAGGAGCACCCGGGATCGTGCTGAGGAGCTGCTCCAGCACACCCCAAACCTGCTGTTAGGGCAGTCGGCTCACAGGCAAGAGAGCTCAGACCAATTTTGTAGGCCTGTCTTTTTCTGTAAGGATTTGTCCTCCCTCACATTCATGTGGTCCAGCCTCCCCACCAGGCTGCCACAGACTCTGGGGCTCCTGGGTGCTGGCCAAGCTGGGTCCAGTCTGCAGGTCCCTGATGTCGCTTGGCTCCCTGGAACCCAGGGGATGTTGTGCTCCAGGTGAGTGTTCAGGGCACAGAGTGAGGAAGATGCAGGAATGGGAGGAAGAGGGCTCTACAAAGGCCCCATCAGGCATCTTATCCCCCTCAGGGTACACTCTGCATCCTCACCTATCGCTTCCTGGGCTCCGTCTGTTGCCTTCAATGACCAGAAATGGGAGCTTCTCTTAGATGAAGAGACCTGGGTGCAGCCATGAGAGCCCCTCAGTGTCTGTCCCCTCTGAGGTGTGAAGGACTTGTCTCAGCATTTGTTTGTGACCTTGTCCTCTGCTCCCTCTCCCCACACAGCCATCCGCCCCGAGGGGAAGAACAGCCGCCTCTTCGTCTTCTCCATTAGCATGACCTCGGTGTCACGCCTGTCCCTTGATGTGGCAGCCGATACGCACGAGGACTTGCTGGACTGGGTGAAGAAGATCCGGGAGGCAGCCCAGACGGCTGACGCACGGGTGAGTCTGGGGAGCTCTTGGCAGGGGAAGATATCTCCTTGCCAAGTCTGGGATGTTCCAGGAGCCAAGGAGCAGGTGGAGGCTGCTGGGGAGGTTATTGAGATGGAAACCTCCTCTGACTGGCAGAGCAGTTACAGTGATAAAGCCAGAATCATCTCTGGCAATATAGCAAGGGGTGGTGGCCATGTATTGTGGCTTGAGGAGTTCAGGCCACATCCAGTTCAGTTTCATCTGGAAAGACTGGTCCATTGGGAGGGTGTTGAGGCCTTGGGACATGGAGGATCTCTAACCATGGAGGGTGGCAGGGCTTAGCTGCAGGGCCACTGCTTCCCTGTGCTGGTACTGGTGCCCGTCCTGGTCCAAGCAGGAGGTAGGACCCACCAAGGGCCCTTCCCATGGGCGCTTTTGTGGTGTTCCCCCATGCAGACCTGCTAGTGGCTCCTACAGAAGTGACCACACCAGACTGGCACTGCCAGTGACCACAGCTGGTGAGCTGGATTATCCAATGCCACTGCTCCCCCCTGGTCCTCACACCTCTCCCTTCCTCTCTTGGCAGCTCTCTGAAGGGAAGATGATGGAGAGGAGGAAGAAGATTGCCCTGGAGCTTTCGGAGCTGGTGGTCTACTGTCGACCCGTGCCCTTTGATGAAGAGAGTGAGCATCTGCTGGTCTGGTGGCCACCACAGGAGGTCACCATGGTGTTACAGACCCAGCGGTGTGCCCTGAGGTGCTGCCTTGGCTAGATCTCAGCAGAGGGCAGGTGTCCAAAGCAAGCTGGAACAGTTTACATTGGAGCTCTGGAAATGTCCTTCTCCAGAGGGTGGAAATTACCTTCCCCATTCCTCTGTTGCTGGGATCTGTCACTCCAGAGCAGCTGCTGAGAGTGTGGGGCTGGGGAGCATCATGTCAGATCACTGAGAGCTGCTTTGGTGCTTTCAGCCATCGATGTTGGGTTCCCAGCAAACGCCTGCCAGGGCAAGGCAGGGTCTGCACAACCTGATGGTGTCTGAGCCAAGGCAGGAGAGGATGGTGTTAGGAAGGGTCCTGGGGTGGTTGAAGTGTCTGGAAAGGGAATGTGCTCCTGGCTTACACTGTTCTGTCTCCTCTCAGAGATCGGCACAGAGAGGGCCTGTTACCGAGACATGTCCTCCTTCCCCGAGACCAAGGCGGAAAAGTACGTCAACAAGATCAAAGGCAAGAAGTTCCTGCAGTACAACCGCCTGCAGCTCTCCCGCATCTACCCCAAGGGCCAGCGCCTCGACTCCTCCAACTATGACCCCCTGCCCATGTGGATCTGCGGAAGCCAGCTGGTAGCGCTCAACTTCCAGACCCCAGGTGAGGGCAGCAGGCAGGGAAGGTGGGCAGGCTCCTGGGGTACCCTGTGCCTCCTCCCATCCACCTTCCTGCGGCCCTGCTAATCTGGTCCTGGCAAACAGGGGGTCTGGGAGGGGCGCCGGGTGTAGAAGGGGCTCTGCAGGGAGCCAGTGTTCACATCCAGGCACGTGGTTGCTGCACTGGGGATGTGCTCTGGCAGGCTGGATTGACCCGGGCTGAGCCAGGAGGTTGTGGTGCCATGAGGCAAAGATGAAATGGAGAGGAAGCAGGGAGCTCTTCCAGGGTCCCTGGCAGCAGGCAGAGCAGGCAGGGGACATACCAAAGAGGACAGTGCAGCTCCAGCCCTGGAACATGGACTGGTTGCAGGGTCTGAGTTAAGCTCACTGCTCTGCTCACTGTTCCCCAGCTTCCCCTCCTGCTGAGCAGTTCAGCCTTCCTTTTTCCCTGGCTCTTGGCAAACCCTACTGTGAGCCTGTTCAGCTCACCAGCCCACTGCAAAACTACCTGCCTTTTTTTTCCTGCTGGCTTTTTCATTCCTTTTGTGAATTCAAGCATCTCCCCGGGTGGTTCGGCAAATGCTAGAGCCAGCCCAAGGAAAACTGAAAGGAGAGGTAAGAGAAGGGGGTGACCCGTGGAGCACTGGGTAGTTGGACAGATCATGCACGAGACAGTCCCCCCACAGCCCCAGAATGTGCTCAGGCTGCAGTGAGGTCCTGGTGCATGAGACATTGCCAAGGGATGGGCCTTGTCTCCTCACAAAGGGGTTCACACAAGGATCCTAGAACCCAGGTGATCTGGCTTGTGGAAAGAGCACAAGGTAGGTCTCCTCCCTCCATCCCCTGCCTGTGCTTTCCAGACAAGCCCATGCAGATGAACCAGGCCTTGTTCATGTCCAGTGGCCAGTGTGGGTACGTCTTGCAGCCAGCCAACATGCGAGATGACATCTTCGACCCCTTTGACAAGAGCACACTGCGGGGCATTGAGCCGCTCTCCATCTCCATCGAGGTCAGTATCTCATCCTAGCATTGAGGCAGAGCCAGGTGGTTACACCAAGCTTGGGGTGACAGAAAGGTTGTTCTAGGTTCCTAGCTTCTACAGCTGCTCCTCACCAAACCCCTCAGCCCCTGCCTAAGAACCTGGAGACCCCTTCCTGAGGGGGGGACCCATGGGTGCTGCTGAGGGAAGCACCACCGACCACCCTGGGTGGCTGGCGAGGAGGAGCAGGAGCATCCCTGGATGCTCCCCCAGGGACCCCTCCCACTCAAGGCCCAGTGCCGGCAGGTGGCATCCACGAGCTGCAGAGGTGACATCTCTGTCCCCAGAGCTTGGCCAGGACTGTGAGAGAGCAGGATGGCTCCAAACAAGGTGACACAAGAGCTGTGCCTTGTCCCCTCCTTCTCCCTGAGACCTTGCTGTATCCCTGTCCTCTTGGGAGGATGCTGGAGGTCAGAGTGGAGTCACAAAAATGTTCCGAGGGCTGAAACCAGTCTGCTGTGAAGAAAGGCTGAGAGAGTTGGGGTTGTTCAACCAGGAGAAGACAAGGCTCTGGGGAGACCTTATTGTGTAATGGGGCTGGTCAGAAAGATGGGGACACACTTTTTAGCAGGGCCTGTTGTGACACAACAAGGGGTGATGTTTTCAACTAAAAGATGGAGATTTAGACTAAATATAAGGAAAAATTTTTTACACTGAGAGTGGTGAGAGCCTGGCCCAGGTTCCCCAGGGAGGTTAATGCCTCATCCCTGGAACCATTCCAGGTCAGGTTGGATGGGGCTCTGAGCAACCTGCTCTAGTTGCAGATGTCCCTGCTCCCTGCCAGGGAGGTTGGACTGGATGAGCTGTGGGGATATGGGGCAGCTTGCCAGACAAAACTCCTGCAGAAGGCCATGGCTGTGCCAAACAAGGTGGCTCTCAGCTTTGGGACGGGTGGCAGTCCCACTAGCCTGTACAGGCATTCCTAGTGGTCTTGGAGCCAAGATGACCCTTTATCTATGGGTCAGCAGTGTCCTCTGTAAGTCTCTTCATCTCCAGCAGACCTTGGGGAGGAGGCAGTGGAGATCCCGCCTGTAGGTGCTCATGGGTTTCTAACATGCACACACTGCAGCTCCTTTGAGGCCACCTCTGCTTTGGAGTGATGCCACCTTAGAGAGCCACTGCCCTGCTCAGGGAGGACACCACATCATGCCCCTCTTGCAGCCACCAACCCCATATCCACTATGTCCCTAAATAGCCCCATTTTCCAAACTCCTTCTGTGCCTGGGGATGCAGCTGCAACCAGCAGGTATCAGGAGCGACTGTGCCATAGTCTGTCACTGTCTCCTTTAAGAGATGGGCTCAGCCTTTTGTCCACTGGCAAAACTGCCTGATGTCCCCACCAAAGCCAGCTTTTGCGGATGGCAAAGCTGTCTCGAGCCCAGCGTGACTCAAAGCACATGATCCAGCACTGGCAGCACGTCCTTCCCCTGCAAGAGCAGCGTGCCGACAGCGCACTGGAGTCACATATGGCCACAGGCAAGAGGGAGATGGGATTTCTTTCTCCTGCAAGAAAGCAGGTTCCATCTGAGTTGAGCGCAGGCTGTGCTGTGAACCCGTGGAGAGTGGCTCCTTTGCGTCCTCAAGCTGAGGCAGGAGGGCCTAGAAGTTCTGGCAAAGCCGAGGGTGTCCAGCATAGCTCTCCAGGCAGGCGAAGGCGGTTGGCTTGGCAGCCCAGCTCCAGCTTGGCAGGCTTGGGGAGGGATGCTGTGGTCCCAGTCCTGGCTGGGCAGGCAGCAGACAGGAACTGGAGGCAGGTCAGCTGCTGCCTTTTTTCTTTTTTTTTATGGCTTACAAGTCAAATTGGTGACTGGGAACAGCAGAGCAGCTTCCAGGGGTGGGAGCTGTTTTTCTCCAAGAGGCAGGCTGGGCTGGCTGTCAGCATCTCTTCTCTCTCCAATTAGCAGAGCCAGGCTGATTTATTTGGAAAGAAAATGTCTTGGTATGCAAACACGTGGTTTTTTCCTTTGCTTCCATCTCTTACCAAGTCTCTCCTGCTCTCTGCCCAGGTCCTGGGAGCCCGGCACCTTCCCAAAAATGGAAGGGGCATCGTTTGTCCTTTCGTGGAGGTGGAGGTGTCCGGCGCCGAGTATGACAACGCCAAGCAGAAAACCGAGATCGTGGGTGAGTGGGTTAGTGGAGGGATTGGAGAGGGACACACCACCACTCCTGACCATGGTGTGAGCCGTGGGCACTGCAGCAAAGCCTGGCCCCAGGGTGGGACTGCCCAGGAGCTCAGCATCAGCCCTGGTGGGCAGTGGGGGGCACAGGGCTTAGCGGGGACTGCCTGTTGACTGTGGTGTTTTGTGACTAGCGGACAACGGCCTGAACCCTCTCTGGACTCCGAAGCAATTCCACTTTCAGGTCAGCAACCCTGACTTCGCCTTCCTCCGTTTCGTGGTGTATGAGGAGGACATGTTCAGCGATGAGAACTTCCTGGCTCAGGCCACCTTCCTGGTGAAAGGCTTGAAGACAGGTAAAGCACTCGGGGAAGTGGGGAGGGGCTGTCATGGTGGTCCTCACCAGTTTGCTAATTGCATCGTTAGCCAGGGAGATGCTGGGTTTCATGGGATGATGATGTTGGTCAGCAAGCTGGCTCAGTCCCTCCTCTCCCCATTCCAGGTCACATCCCCAGCCAGGTAAAAGAAGGAAGAAGCCATTTGCTAACACCCCTCGGGGCTGATTGCCACTTGGGGCAACCTGGGACAGGGTGGGGTTGGAGAATTAGAGTGGTATGGGTTGAAAGGGACCTCTGGGGCTCATCTCATCCAACCCCCCTGCTCCAGCAGGGTCACCCAGAGCAGGGTGCCCAGGATAGCATCCAGGTGGGTTTGGAATCTCTCCAGAGGAGACTCCACAACCTCTCTGGGCAGCCTGGGCCAGCAGACTCTCTGGGCAGCCCACCCTCACAGGAAAGATGTTTTTCCTCCTGTTCAGATGGAACCTCCTGCGTTATAGTTTGTGCCCATTGCCCCGTGTCCTATCACAGAAGACCCCCATGAGTTCTGTGCCAAGGGGACTGCTGCCTGTGCCGTGAGTGACAGTGGGGCTGTCTCTGCCATAGGTTTCCGAGCTGTACCTTTGAAGAACAACTACAGTGAGAACCTGGAGCTAGCTTCCCTGCTTGTCAAGATAGACATTTTCCCTAGCAAGGTGAGGCTGGGTCACGCATGAGAAGGTGACTGTGCCACAGCCAGCATCTCCTGGCCTGAGTGTGTGTGGGATGTCTGAGTTTCCAGCACTGCTCCGCAGCAATGCACCGAGGGCTGGTGGGATGGGAGTGCAGTGAGTTGGACCATTTCAGGCAGGGACCTGCCTGGGCTATGTTCATCTTGCCTGGAAACCCCTTCACCAAAAGCCAAAGGAGGCAGATTTGCTCCATGGAAGTTCCCCGTTGCACTCCGGGGCAGCTAGAGCTCAGTATGATGGAGCCTCCCTGGTGGCATAAGCAGAAGGCCAGGCTCCTTCAGAGACAGATGCTGCTTTTATGTATGGCTTCCTTTAAAGTGCTGCTGGTGGGAGCCAGCAAGGGTTGTTAGAGAGAGCAGATGCATGTTGCAAACCCTATGAGCCCTGGGCACCCTTGGTGGCAGCTCACAGGGCAGCCAGGGGCCCCGCACCAGGATCACCTTTGCTAAAAGCCATACGCTTTGAAATCTCAAACCCATTACTACTGTATTTTTGGTTTTTCCTGCTCTAAGCAGGAGAATGGTGAAATAAACCTCTTCAGTGCTTCGGCCCTACGGGAACGAGCAGGGGACGCTTCCAACCAGCTTCTGGTGAGCAGAGGCAGAGAGGGGTCCTTCGAGTCGCGGTACCAGCAGCCCTTCGAGGACTTCCGAGTGTCACAGGAGCAGCTAGCTGACCACTTTGAGAGCCGGGAGCGAAGGTAGGCCAGTGCTCATTGAGTCCCAGCATGAGACCCCACCCCGTGTAGAGTCTCTGCGGCGGAGGCAGAGAAATGCAGGCTCCCACAAACCCAGAGTGGAGCTGCAGCCTGTTTGCTGTGTGGAAGCCCAAAATTTCAGCATGGAAGTTGTGCTCGTCCTGGGGGGAGTCATCATTTTGAGGTCCTTGGGAGGAGGGTGGGACAAGGAGCTGCCACATGGCAGCTGGTGGCACTTTCCCCTGTTGTGGGGGACTTGCTGAGCCCCAACTTTCCTCCCATGGACTGGCTTTTGACACCAGAGCATTGTCCTTGGTCCTCCCTTGGTCAGACTGAGCCATGTCCCCTCTCTCTGCCCCGCTGCAGGGTACTGCGGAGGACCCGGGTCAACGGGGACAACCGGCTGTAGCCCGGCTCTGCGGGCGAAAGCACCTCCAGTGCTTGTGAATCTCACGGCACGCTGTGAACTGGTTTCTATGGAAACGGCACTGCTATGGCCTACTTTCAGGCAGCTTTTCCAGTTTCTCTGCTGAAGTGTGTTCCAGTGGAGAACTAAAAAAAAAAAAATATTGGCAAAAAAAACCCCATCCAAACCCCTGACCAACCCCAAACACCCACCAACCTTCACCGCCAAGCCCTTAACGAAGCACACGGGTGCGTAGAGCCTGCCAGCCGCCACGGTGAGAGACAAAGCTGTCTATAATCACAAGGAAAGAGACCCAAAACCCCCCCGGCCAGCCTCTGCTGTCACTGCTCTGCCTGTATTCCCAGCGGTCCCACTCCTGTGCAGCTGCTGGGGGCCCTTTATAGCCATCCTTGGCTGTACCCTGCTCCCAGCACGCCAGGCCAGGGGGGACTGGAGTGACTGAGGCAGCACCTAGCTCTGTCCTGGCGGCATCGCATCGACCTACCTGTATAGCCACTGCCTATGGGTCCAGTAGTGAAACTCTCCATTTACAAGGCCGCTCTAGCTTTAAATGACAATAAAAGTGTCAGTATTACATGTGTGCTGACTCAGGTGTCTGGTGGTTTGCCCCCCATAGACCTGGCCCGTGGCTGTGAGCTGGGATGCAGCCCTGCCTTGGAGTGCTGCAAATGTTCCCTCCTGGCTTCAGGGGAGTTTGCAGCTACTGGGGGATAAAAATAATCAGGAGCAGCCCCAGGTTTATTGTTGTTCACTCAAAAGGGTAAAACAAGGGTATGTGCCACAGCTGAGCATGGATTTCTGGATGGGACTGGGGATGAGCGGTGACTCCAGGCTGCGGGAGGGCTTTGAGGATAGAGGTATGTGTGCTTCAGCCTCACCTCACAGGTAAGTTGTGCCTTTAAACTGAACGTTAAGGCTGACTGAGCATTTCCTGCTCCTGGACAATCACAAACACCCCCCTGTGTGGGGCAGCTCTCACCATCACCAGCCATCCCCTGGGCACTGCAGTGCTCCGTGTCCTGTGGGCTTCCCCAAAGCACCAGGCAACTCGCATTCGTCTTTTATGCTCTTTATTTAGGAACAACCAAAAATGTCTGGTTTCATTTCAACAAACTGTACAAGCAAGCTCTTCCTCCCCTCGCCCACCCTCACATCCACATATACAAAAGGAAGGGAAACTTGCCGTTCACTTCTCAGAAGTGGCATTGTTGCTACAGGGAGTTCTTGCCCTCAGAATAAGAGCAGGTAAAGTCCATAGCAGGTACAAGCTACCCTAGCCCTAGTAATAGCCACAGCCCACAATCACAGGCAGCTTCACTTTTTTCTCTTTAAAACCTTTACCAAAAGTAAAAACTAGTTCCTGTCTCACACGATTGCCAAGGTGACCATCTAAAATTGTGGTCTTAAAAAAAAAAAACCAACACAACACTAACCCCCCCCTGGAACCCCCCA
>JAAGNO010007843.1:0-35974 GCA_033439905.1 Ceryle rudis | reverse complement strand
CGACATTATGCAGGAAAGAGTTACATTTATATAAAGTTGAAATAAAATTTTAATATTAGGCCTACTGAACCTGCAAGCACTGTCAGAGGCAAAGAATATTTGGTCTTAATGCAAACTTGAAGAAGAAAGAAAATACATTAACTAGAACTTATACTTTAGAAGTTTGTTCTAATCCCCTTCTAATAAGACTTATTTGCACTTTTACATGCATGACAGTATTTTCAGACCTCCACGTTATGTTCCAAAAGGCTCCCGTGTGGCCTTTGCTAATACCCAAATCAAACAAGGTAAATTTTAAATTACAAGAAAAAGGAATAGAAATGCCTTTTACATTCATTAGGACTGTAAAGGAGCTAGTGTGAAGGAACAAACAGTGCCTCTAGTTGTATAATAAGTAGAGTAGACATTAGAATTAATAAGCCTTTTAGAGTCAACAGAGACAATATTTAAGTTTACTGAAAAAAACATGCAATACTTTTTCATAAAACATCTGCCTCTAAACTTGGAGAAGACCATTAACAGTGAACTTATGGCAAGACAACCAACAAATTCAAGATGAGAGAACATAAGCACCTACGCAAGCCATGCTGTTTGCATCATCCACATGCTCCAGTTTACAAGACACCACACAGATCTGTCTGAATGTTAGTACTGCAAACCTTTAAATTGTCACTTAAAATGCAAGACAATCACTCGTGATTTCATGATCTGCTATAGCAAACGGTGCCATTTTACTCCTTTTCTCCTCAGCTTTTCCAATTCTTTTCTTTTGGCAGCAAAAACATTCATTGCTTCCGTTGTTATAATAAAGTAAAATAATCAAGGTGAAGATTATTCAAAAGCTAGTACTATACATGGTCTTCTAAGCAAGTGGAAGACCTATTTATATTCATGAAAACTTGAGTTAATCCCAAATGTTTACTCCAAAGCCGCAGAAAAGGAATTCCTTTGAGTCCCATAGCTCCCAATTAACATTCTACATGGAATGTAGAATTACAGGGGAAAAAAACCCCAAAATGTACAAGGGTAGGGGGAGAAGCGGCGGGGGGGAGGGGGGGGGGAGTAAATAACTGAAGAAATGACACTTTCTTTGTCTGGAAAGTATATAAAGGCAATTAAAAAAAAAGAAGTTACTTTTTTGTTTGCTTTTTAAAGGGCTCTAAAGAAACACTGAGGTAACTGCAGAATATTTTTCACTTTATACCAGAAATAACAGTTAAAATTATGATAAACACAAGTCAGAAGACAGCTAGATAAATATAATGAGAAATTAAATAATGTTTCATAAATCTCCTCCCCCCCAAGCAACCAAGAAGCCCATGGGGAAGGATGATCTGGTTGACAGAACACCTAGATGTCCAAGACAGATGTGGCAAGAAGTCTCTAGTAGGAATTCTTCAAGACTTTAGGGTAATACAGTATAAGAAAGAACTTTTCCTTGTGCATTAATAACTGGTGCAACAATGGATAGTAAGTTGTTAGTTTTCAGAAGGAATTGAAGTTTTCAGAGAAGCGCTAAATAAACATGCTGTTCACCACGCTCATAAGTGTCCCAGAAAAAGGGCAAACAATTACATAATTAAATTTACTGTACAGAAAATTTATCAAGTAAGTCAAAACCAAGAGTTGAGGAACGATTACATGATGCTGAACCCTGCAGCAATAATGGGTGGAAAATATATTCCATTGTTCTAAACATGATCCAACCTTGTAAGGGACTGGTTCCCATCAAGGCACTGTTGGCAGAACCAGTTACCACCTCCCCTTATTGGGAAGTGAAAATTAAGATGATTTGGTTTATATGCTCCTAAGTCTGCCCCCAACTACTAAATATACCCAGAAGCAAGCTCCTTTGGTTCCAAAGGGCGAAACAGTCAACAGCAACTTACCCACCCACACTTGTACTTACAACCTCATGCATCACATAATTACATACATAATTGCAGGAACCAAACAGTAGCTTTTCTTGGAGGCCTGACTGACCAAGACTAACCAGAAGCTTCTGAAGCCACCTGGGATTGACACTGCTTTTATTAAGTCCTAACTTCAAAGGATGCTAGCAAGAAATCTCATCCCCTTGGGTCCAAGAATTCAGATAAAGATCTGCCTACTACAGTTAAAGGTTAGGTAAAACCAGCAAGTCCTTAAAGAGGAAGAGCACTGCCACCTAATATATGCCACAGTGCATATATTAATAAAGTGATGTTGGGATCGTGACTTTGGTGCTCATGAATTACATTAGATGCTATATCCACACACGTCACCTTTCTTATGCTTCTGATTGCTAGTGCACATTAAATGAAGTTGGACCCTTCTGTTAAAGCCCATGTGCACTGTTTTGCAGATAGCGATGAGATAAATATTCACAACTGCACAAATATCCATATAATAGTTTCTAAACTCACTCTAACGCCTCAAGCAAGATCTTTTTAGTCACTGTTTTCAGAACCATCTTGATATATCAACTCAAACATCTGAAAACCAACAGAAACACCAGAAAAGGACAAACAAAGTAGAAACCACCACGGTTACTAAAAATCTCAAATGTTCAAATTTAGAATCTAAACTGTCTATGGTTCCGATTACTTCCTTACAAAATGACACCAGCAGAACCATGAGGCTCAGAGGATAACAAGGGTGATCAGAAATATCGAATAGTTTTCCCTGAGAAAATCAAGTAAATAGATAGGAGCTCTTCATCTTCATGACAATCACGGAATTGAAGGTTTATGGGATTATGAGTGGCACAAACTGGGATTATTTATCGTGTCTCTAATCAGACAACAGAGAAAGCTTTCTTACACATACTAACACAGGTAGCATATTTTAAAAAGTGAAAAACCCAAACAAAACACAACAACAACAAAAAACCCACACAAGTTTCCCATAGGATTTCATAATTAAATTGGGAATCTTCCAGGAACAAGACAGCCATATATGCCAAAGTATAAACATGCACAAAAAAGATCATAGATTCATGGTACAGCCTTTCAAGTCCTTTCAGGAAAAAACAACCAAACAAAAAAATCCATACAAAAAATCCCAACAAAAACAACAAAGACACACAACACCAACCCAAACCCACAGATATAATGCACTTCCAAAGACATTCTGAAATTCCAGAAAGCTAGAAAACAGGAGGAAACCTCTTATGCTTGTTTTCTTGTTTTCTTCGGTATAACCAACCCACAGCTGGAGGATACCAGATCCTCTAACTGTTCCTATACTCGAAGCCTTACAGTAATTCATTATGATTTGAAGGAGATGACATTTTACTCCCTGTTCCTCCTTTTTTAATGTTTTTATGAAGCCTATACAGTTTGTCAATCCCTTTGCTATTTTTTTAGAAGTTACAAGCAGATGTGTTACCTCCAAATCATCTCACTTCGTACAAAACTAATGAATTTTGAAAACATAAAAAATTATTTAAAAATAAATCTCCATTCAGATTACATAAAAGAAAATCTTTACTAGCTACCCCATCTACTAACATATTAGGACAAATGAGTTCCTTCCCTAATTCACACGCTATTTAACGTGTTTCTAACAACATGCCTGTGCTCTCACATGCTTGGGAAGACTTCTTACTAAACATCCTCAAAGTTAACTTATCTTCCTTCAACCTCTACCCTAAGCTTGATAGTAATTTGAATCCAAATTCTTAATTTCTATTAAAACAGACTTAATTCTTCATTCAGTTCCAGAAGACTGCATCAGAGCAAAGGTTTGGTTATTAAGGACACAAAAAGGATGTTAATATGTAGCTACACATACATATTAAAGTCCAAAGTGAGCAAAATTCTCAGACACACCACATGGATTTTTCTCCTGTCCTTTACTGACATTACAATAAAACAGGATTCTTTGTAAAGTGCTTACTAACCTCCTCATCTTTAAAAGGAATATGAAGGTCACCAGAACAAAAATTATTCCCCCACAAACAAAGCAGAGCATGGCAAGTGTGCATCAGTAACACAGTAAACTTATTTTCAGTTCACTTTATTTTCTCCAGTTCTGAATACCAAGAGCATGTGTATCTGTAAAGCTCTTACTCCAAACAGAAGAATATAACTGTAGAGAAGTTTGAAGACTGTGGAAAGTGAGAATGAAATAAGCATAAAGAGATTTATTTCGCCCAGCCCCCCAAGATCAACATACTGGAACCTACAGCATATTTTCTCAAATACATATAGCTAAATACAAACCCCCAAAAACCTTTACAAGTATTTTTCATTAAAAAAATTACAGTAAATTCTAGATGAAAAAGAGTCTCATCCACAATAGTAAACTCTCCGGTGCTACCAATCTACCCATTTTCTTTCACACTTGAAGCAACTTTTCCTCCTCAATCCTTGCAGAAAGTGAAATGATAGTACCCTTTTGAGGAAAAAAAATTGGGAAATCCCTCCCATAAAGTACTAATTTTGGGAAAATTTTCAGGGTGTATAGTTGGAAAAAAGCCCACAAACCTACTACTGCTGTTTCAGTTCACCTGGGTGACAATATTCCTGAACTAAACTGCGTAAGCATAACACTCTGCACTGAAGGCCTCCTTTGTTTAGCTTTAAATGATACCTATTGTTACAGTGCACAGCCAAAGCTGGGAACCATAGAGGAAAAAAGTTTTAGAAGGAATGTCTAATTCTGATCAGCTAATACAAACTGTGAATTGTGGAGTGAAGAAAGGAAACATGGTATTTGAAAGTTTTGGTATCTTAAGTACTTTAGACCTAAAGCTTCAAAATGAGGAACACCTGCATCCCGTGCTTTTACAATACAGTTAAATAATCAGCATGAAAGAACAACCCAGATAATAAAAACTGCCTTTAAAGTGCACAGAACTAAAATTTGAAGGCCAGCAGGGGAGCACTACTTACACCTTTTGGTTATTTTGCTGTTTTTATTAAAATATTATATTGACTTAGATACAATGACACTATCAGTGTACTCATACCAAGTATCAGAAAAGCAGCCGCCCATCTGCCTGCCCCCACGCTGTCTCGCACTTGGACAAGCTCAGGCACTACTGTGTCGTGGCAGGTCCCATGACAGACCTGGCAGAAGGCTAAGCTGCCCAGTCACCATTCCCCCTCCTCCCAAATGAAACCTTTGTTTTCAACCAAATCAGCTTCCTCAAACTGTTTACAGTGCAGCTGTTCATAACCATACAGGAAAGGGGGTTGCTAGGAAGGGCCTGGATTAATAAGAGGGGTGACATTATTCTTATTAAGCTGTTATGTCAGCTTTTATCAGGTTGCAGCAACTGTGAACCTGTGCTAACAACTGTGTCATCATCAGGGGCTGATAATATATCAGGCATACCTGATAATATTATACCTGCAAATAGTAGGTAGGCTTTTCAGATCAAACCCCAAACTGGGCTTTTTATTACTGGAAACCAAAAAGCCCTCTTTGAGAAGGAAAATAAGAGCCAGGAATAGTTAATCTTTTAAATATAAGAACATTCACCCATGTTTAGAGCATATCTGTGAGTTTCCACTAGGGAAGTCTTTTTAATAAGCAATAAAACCAATAAGTAAATAAATAAATAAATGTGAAAGGAGTTTGACCTAACAGAGATTATGTCTGTTTAAACACTGCTCACATAATTCCCAAATGGGTTAAACCAGCATGATATAAAATAATTAGTGTTTCTTTGCTGCAGGTTTAGACTCCACTATTTGGTAAACAATGTGATTTTTAACACAACAATTGCAACTGTTTCAAATCTCTAAATCCTACTATAGGTCACCTATTGACTTTGTTAAACAGCTCTGATCAGCACTTGCAGAGCAATAGTATTCTAGTGGAAGATGAGTCCCAAAACAATCGCAAAACCAAAAATAACCATATAGGTGCAGATTTCCACACAGAGAAGAAATCTACACAGAGGAAAAATATGTTTGTTTTAAGCTTTTGATAGCCTGCATGGCAAGTGCACCCAGAAGACATCCCCAACTTTGCCAAGGCCCACCCCTTCCCTTTCTAAATGTGAAAAATAGAAATCCTCCTAACTTTAGCAAGGGATGTGGATGAACAGCATGTCTAGAACTGAAGTAAATATGTCCTGATTAAAAAAACCCAAATACACCTTTACCGATGGAATTACAAAATGGGATAGAAACACACACACCCTTCTTAATTTTTTCTCCCCAGGAAGCTTTCTTAAGTCTCTGGGTAAAATCATGAGAAGATTCTTAATCTTCTCCATGCTGGGGCTCACTCATTTTTAAGATGGATGTACATAGCCAACGCATATGAGAAACTGAGGAAAACTATGAGGTCAAGTACCCAGAATGAAGCCACTCATGTGCACGAGATGCAATACCTGTGTAAAGTTTTTGTTATCAACTTATCTTAAGTAGTAATTTAATTCTTTCAAACAGCACAAGTTCAAAGATGTTAACATCTCGCACTTGCCAGTTTGGAATGCACTTTTGTCAGACTATGAGAATACTTAATCCTAAATTTGCTGTGACTTACAGGTTGATACAGAAATTGTATGAAAATGGGTAACTATCACATTTAGATGGAATTTTAATAGAAATTCTAACCTTACTTGAGAGTAAGGTTAGAGGTGAAGGCAAACACAGGACACCTCTGCATACAGAAGTCTGCTTAGAATGGTAACTCACATCTTTATCCTAAAACTAAATGAAAAAAAGAATGTATGGGAAAATGTTTAAGCCACCAGACTACCTTGTAAAAAGTAAATAACCAGTAAGTCCTCATTGAGAACAAGAATAGAAAGGAGCTACAAGTCAACAGGATGAGGAAAAAGCTGAGGTATGAAACACTATCAATTAATACAGCAATTAAAACTCACCAGAAGTTCTACTTCCCTTAGATCTGGCTTTATTACATCTGTCTGGCCCACAAACGCTGTGTAACAATATTTAAAGTGGGCCTGAAGAAAGATAGGTAAGCTTTAAGAAAAGAGGACTAGCTTTATTTTTGTCACAGTAGCCGAGTTTCAAATAGTTCTTACCACAGAATAAAAACATGTTTAGAAAAATTTTGCAAGATGAAGTCTAAAATTACAACCTGAGGATATAAATAAAAGCAAGGAAATAAAAAACAGAGAGGCTTGTTAACTTTATTATGCATTTGGATGATGGTGATTGTTGGGAGTTTCTCACCAGTACTGCTGTTCATAGGTCACGGGTTGCATAGTCCATGCAAATGTAACTCTTCATTTGCAGTTAAACAAAAACTTCAAATTATTGATTTGGTGCTAATTAGGCTCTGGTTTAGGGGAAGCCAACAATGTCCAGCTCCATTCCAATCTGTCTAATGCACAGAAGGAAAACTTAATGGTAAGAAGAGATACTTATTCTTCTGGTGGTTTGCAGATGAACTGACAAGAGACCTCAAAAAGAGCAGACCCTACACATAAACTGATGCTGCATCTTCTGCACCTGAAGTTTACGTATGTAATAAGTATTGCATTTCAATTCCCAAACACTTTAAAATACAAAAATATTGTAATTCAACTCCAAAATGCTATAAACTGATCAAAATTGTTGTGCCCACTCTAGTACCTAAATTGAGTATTTTATGAAATAGTTATGAAAATTCCTACATCAATTATTTTCCAGGCAAAACCTCTGACCTGTTAGAAGAAACTAAAATTGCAGACTGTATTCCCAAACCATAAAGCAAAATGTATAAATACTAAAACAGCAAAGGATTTCATGAACAAGAAAGACGTAGGTTATACATCTAAGAGAAAAGTGAGCAGTATTGATCATTTCACTTGTTTCAGAAGGTGTTTTATCATTTGTCCATCAAGCCAAATAAACAGAAAAAAAAAAACAACCCCAAAAAATCCTGAAATCCTAATACACTTACAAGATCAACAGAACATCTGAGAATACAAGCAACGACTGTGGAGCAGAACAGTTAGCCAGCTGGAACTTGAGCAAGAGCTTTCAGCTCTTTCAAAAAACCCCTCTCTATCTTGGACATTAATGAATTCAGACAGAGTAGAACCAACAAAAAAAGGGTCAACATTGAAATCTCACCTAAGAGACAACACCTTTTAAATGTTTTTATTACATATATAAGTAACATTGACATATACAGACATACATGGTTTTATATATACACACACATATCTAGATAGTCTTCTTTACTTCAGAAAAAGTACTTGGTACAGTACTTATATTTGGAAAGTTAGGAAGTAGTAACTCCATAAAATTTCAATTATGAATGTCTTCTAAATAAGCAGTAGGACAACTGGAAAACTTAAGCTAGTGTCCCAGGACATATCAGCTGATATAAAGGAATTTAGTAAAGAATTTACTGAATAAGCAAACAAATTAACTGACTGAATGACTTTCCTGTATGGAAAGATTAGAAAAGTTCTGAAAACTCAGCCAACTATGGCAATCATCAAAGTTAAATAGCAAATTTTGGCACCTCTGGTCAGCACAATTTCAATCTGTAGGATGCTGATACTTCTGAGTCACACAGGGCTGGAGTGGGAGAGAGGATAGCAAGAAAAACAATAGGAAATAAAGTATCCAATGCTAGAGTCCGTTATCATAAGGAACCTGGAAGGTGAAGAAAATAACAACCCCCCTGAATATGAGGCTTGTCAAGAAATTTGCTGGAAGCAGGAGAATGGAGGGAAAACAAAGCTGATACAACAGAGCCAAGTTGGTCACACATTTAATGTGTCAAATGGAAAAAAAAAAAAAAAAAAAAAAAAGCTCAGCTAAGATTTATGGTAGACAAAGTTATGCAAACATTTCATATCTGTTGTCCGAAAGCATTTTTCTAAGTCTGGGACAATCCTCTGCCTGACTACAAAAATTCTGGCATGTTAGAGAAGCCCAAGGACTGAGTTGGATAGTCAATTTAGGCTATCTCAAAAGCAGAGCACAACAAGAAACAAGTCATTTTCCATCACATCCGCTTATCGTCTGGGCCATCTATCAAGCAAGGCATCAGTGTACAGTAGTCTATACATGTTTTCACATTTAGTGTTATTTTGCAAGCCTTTCCCTGCTCTAACAAGACTGTGCCAAATATACTGCATTTGCTTAAAAAATTACTATGAGAACTCTAGAAACAGAAGAGACATCCTTCAAAAAAAACCCCACCAAAACCATACAGCTACTTCTATGAAGTGAAGCAGACTAATAAGGAAAGGAATAAGATAAGCTACAGTGATCTGAAAAAAGAAACAACTATTCCTACATCAGAAGAATGTAAAGTTGAGGATGTGCAAGACTAGAGTAGTAATAAATTAATAAAAGTGATGGAGTTAACGGAAGTTTTTAAAGAGAACAGATTTCACTGGTGTTGCTATGTCACAGGATGAGTTTCGTAAAACTTCCTTGTCAGTAACAAACACAGGAAACTTTCACTCACGCACATCAGATCAGTTATAAAATCAGAAAATGCCATATATAGAGCAACTATATATCAAGTAGCAGTTTGAATAACAGGAACATCAGATACAGTCTTCCTAAAGCCCACGAGCTGGTGACTCAGTCACCATGGAAGCATTAAAAACTCCTTCCCATTTGGTATTTGCCAGGACAAGCAACCGTTAACAACACGGTGGAAACAACACGTAGCTCTTTCTAGTGAGCATCAACAAGCAGCTGGGTTTGCAGGAGAGCCACCTGTGCTACACCGCGCATGGACCTGCCACCAGCAGCATTATGGACCGGACGTGCTGAGACACCATGCAGCCCCACCACTACCCCAATCTAAAGGCATCAGAGGGGGAATGAAGGTCCATCTGTTGATGAGGTGATAACCTCTTAACAGTTAAACTACTCCTATCCTCAAACATCAGGCACCACAACTAGTTTAGGTGGATCACCAACCGGCTGTACATTCTGCAGTGTTAGCACCACTCCTGCAGTTTTATTAGATCTGTAGGATGACCTAGTTATTTCAATACCTATCATTAGAATTAAAACTATGAAAACTATTACAAAAACACTTTTCCAGTTGTTAGGAATGACAGCAAAATTGTAGCAATTAAGGAAAAACTATGCATCTGCAAAACATTCTGCAGGTACGGCACCTAACCAAACCGGTAATGCTCCAGACAATTAACAGTAAAGTCTTGTCATTACTTGCTCTAAACCGTCATTTGCCCATACCTGTTTAGCTTCACATACTTTATCACTCCAATAAAATTGGAGCGGTGAACAGCTTCCAGTAAAGACTGGCAGAATCACATTTGTAAAATGAAGAAAATGCACTTCAAGAACGAGGTTTTTAAAAATATGTTGCACGTAGTAAAAACTACTTTTATTTACATAAAGTGAAAAAGTCTTCCTAATGACCTTTCAATAGTGATTTGAAGATTCCTGTCTTAAATATGTGAGTATTTAAGTGAGTTCAAGCTTCACATTTACGTGAAGTACTATGAAAAAGAAGTCCTGAAGTAAAGGTATCTTCATTCTCAAATTATAATTTGACTGAAGGCACAGAAAGCGTCACACAGGTACCACCAACCTTTTCAAAGTAATTTTCCTATTATTAGTCTAGAAGCATTTAAATAACCCATGCTTGTAAGCATTTTAAAGAACACCAGTTTACTGAACTATGCAGCCAGTTTACAAATGTGCTCTCTAGTGAGGGCAAATTTCTCTAGAATTCAAGATCAGAAAAAAACCCACTTTGTCAGGGGAAGCAAAGGCTTCAGCTACTTCTGGACCAGTGTAGAGACTTTGGAAATCTGTCATTGTTAGACAAAATACTTCATAGCATGCCCTACAGAAATTCCAAATCTAAAGGGAGGTGAACCAGCCTACTGTATGTAAAATTGGTCTGTTAATTGTGGCTACAGCTGCCGTGAGTCACACAGTATCCTGATTTAAAAAGAATTTTAAAACTGACCCATGCTCCACGTATGTAAACTTCTGCCTTTCCCTCTCAAATTCTCCTCCATGGTGTTTTTTGGTTTTTTTCCTCCACTTTTTTGGATCTGGACTACAGTCCACTCTACAGCTACAGTCACAAGTGGGCAAACCATTTCCAATTAAACAAACCAGGCAGTGGAGATTGTCACCAAAGTTTGAATCAACATTATTCACAGGTGAAGAAACATCAAGCATATAACATCTACGAACAATTCTGTTGTAGATTTAAGTAAGTTGCACCAGGTGAGAAAACAGATGAAAAGTAAGTGTCTCACTATTCAGAGAAAAAAAAAAAAAGGCTAGATTGCAAGTAGTACTGCATAAAAGGACTCTGAAGCATCCAAAAACCTCAAAACTTTACATCTGTTTCCAGAAGCTCTATTTACAAATAGCCTCAAAAAAAGTAAAGAGAAAGCACTGAAGAGTTCTGTTGTTCTTTGGAATAAGGGTTACCTATTACTTTTTTATAAAATAATGTTTGCAGTCAAGATTGACTTGAACACAAAGCAAGCAAGTGAATATAACCTCAATCTTCCTAAAGCGTGCTTCTCCCAGGACGTAAAAGACCACGGAGGAATCCAGGCTGTTCTGTAATGGACTTCCTGAAGTATCATTAATAACGTAGGGTGTTTCGGTTACTGGTGGTGTTATTTTTAAAATTTTATTTATTTAGTCAAAAAACAAACCCAAATTATGGCATTCAGAAACCATAATCAGGAAATTAGATAAACATGAAAAACAGGCATGCTGACACAAATAGCTGTAGTATCTTCTGTGCTAGACAGAGTGTATCAGTTGGTACCACTCTGAGGCTGGAATCAAGTACGCAACAGTTCCTACCTAACTGTACTTTATTCTTGATCTCATGAAACAGGAAAGCAGTAAAGGGAAAATGCTTCATATATGACATTCATCAAAAACTAGGCAAGTTTTATTATATTTGGTTTTGTCTTTCTTAATCTTTCTGAAAATGAAGCTTCTTCTATTATTACAAATGCTGCAACTTAAGATTCATGTGATATTCTACAAATGCATAAAAGCACTCTTAATTTTTAGCAACAGAAATTAAATACATGAGCCTGTTTTGAGTTCCTTTCTCTTACTTTTCAAAGGAAAAAAAAAATTTTGCTGAGATCAAGGAAAACACATTGTTTAAACTCTATTTTTCCAAACAAGGGTTTGCTTTTTAATGTACATCTGCGATAAATGCCCTGTGAGCAGCGACACTCTCAGGTCTATTCAGAGTTGTGTACCTGTACTGCAGATTCCGTGATGCTCTTCCCTCTTTCAGGCAACTCTGAACTAATGTCACAGCTAAACTAGGTCTGCAGAGATGACTTTATAGGCAAGACTTACGTTTATTTTGGAAACAAACCTCATCCTATACCTCTGCACTTTTTCATAGCAATGTCTCTTGACTCTATAGTTAAAGACAAATTACAACCGAAAAACACATCACAGCACAATCTGCCACATAATGCTGCTCTGCAGTTTCAGATGGATACAACAATCCAGTATCAGCGTATACACTATCAGGTATTATTAAGCACACAAATTTTTACTTTAATTCAGAGTATTAGTCATACAGGAAAAAGTCTACACAGAATTTGTTAACCTGTGGATGTAATTTTAGTTAATAGCAGTAAAAAAAATAATTTAAAATGCTGTAATAACATGGTTCTACTAAACACAATTTTGGAAATTATTTGAATGTCACAACTGAATGAAGTCTGGTAGAGGAATTCTAGCTACAGCATATGCGCACTGTAATTTTTGCACTCTTGCTAGCAAATGGAAGGAAGAACTGGCACATGAATATTAAACCCCACTTTGTTCCAGAAGGCTTTAAATACAAATGTCTGGTTGACCCATTTGCAGTATCATTCTAAATACAAGTGAATGAAAAAAAAGACAAAACCACTCTACTGGAGCAGAGTGCAGTGTTGCAGCTAGTGAGAAGTAAAGCTTATGCCAGCACAGCGTTTTTTGTTTTTACACAGCATATGAAAGCATTAGCAAAATTTTATAGAACATCTACAAGGTACCAAAATACCGCTGAAAATTATGAATCAGCAAGAAACAGGCAAATTTCTAACACATAACTACTTATTTGTTCATGATGAAGACTAAACTGGCAATTTACATACTATCTTATTCCTGTGACACTAAGAAATCTGTGCTGTGCATTTTTACATTAAGTTCCTCCTAAGAGCTCTGTTAAGGCCACATCAGTAGTTCAGACCTGATGTGAATTCTTATCAAACATTAAATCAGAACAAAACAAAGCAACTTCTAAATCATCTTACTCAAACATTTCAATTAAGTCATGCTGGGAGGAAAGGGAAAAAAAATTCCTTAAGCGCTGAGAAAGCATAGACAAGAAGACTTCAGATACTGAGGCATCTGACATCTTAAAACCTGGGACAGTAGTAAAGAGCTAACAAACAGTTAAAAAAACCCTCATCAACTGTCTGTATTTTCAAAGACAGAGGAGAGAGAATCGAATTTGTATATTATGCTACCAATGATATTTACTATAAACCTAATTTTCAATTTTGGAAAAAAAACCCTAAGATTTTTAAACTAATGTTTAAGGCTGTTCTTTCTACTTAGATCACCTGTAAGATATTGATACTTATTTGTAGAATATACTTGTGGAAAAAACTGATACTCCTAGTAGTCTCAAACCCTCCTTAAATTTAACAGTTTAAATTGACTGCTAAATATAAAAATCACAAACAACTGTTTAGAAAATAAAGCAACTTAGAATGATTTCATTAAACCTTAAAAACAAACAAGCTTCCCACATAATATAAATTATTTATGGTTAAGACTTGCTTTTAGAAGAGCAAGCCCCTTCCCCAGAATAGTTCCTTATGAACTGTCACAGTGTTTGAAATGCTTCTATTAAAAAAAAAAAAAAAAGAAAAAAAAAATTCTCAACTGAACAGAAAGACAAACAAAAGCACTACTTCTCTGAAATTACCTTTAATCTATGAGAGAGGGATGTCTAAATGCAAATGAATCCACAATCTCTTTGCAGATCCATGGGCAATTTGGTAATTCCAAAACAAGAGCTAATAATCCAATCTCTGTGAAGGAAAAGCCACCTTGCAAGGCCTGTTTTTAGAGTGGTCAGTATGAGTGAAAGTTTGAGTAATAAAAGAAAAATATTATAAAATATATTGATAGTTATATTACATCAATATGTGGTTCATACAGGTACTATAAGTAGCCATATGAAATACTTGCAGAAATACCTATGAGTAAGGTCTCCATACTATGCCAAAATCCCAAGCATTCTATTGCAGAACAACGCATATGTCCTTCCCCACTCTCCAACCTCCCTTCCGCAAACGGGTATCAGACCACTATAACAGCATGGTACTTCATAGAAGAGACAAGATAAGAAAGAAACAAAACTTAACCAACTTCAGTTTATGTTTTTCCAAATACTGGATACTCCCTCTGTTCTAGATTAAGGAGAAATATACATAATCCACTCAAAAAAGGAAAACTTGTCTGAACTGTTGCTTGTTTCTTTGAGAAGAGCAGCTTTCAGAAGAATGAAGCATTCAAAAGAGCTCTTTCCATAAATCTAGCACCTCACAGAGACAACTGAATTGATGGAGAATTCCACTTGTCAAATTATTTTTTCATGGCTGCTATATGAGATTGCAGCAGGTAGGGTTGATGAACAGCCAGCCCACAAATCTCCAACACTTTTACCGCTCTTTTTGGGAAGCTACTCATACTCAAAATGCAGTCAGTCCAAACAACTGCAAAAATAAAGACTCCCCAGCTTTCCTGAACCTGCCAGCCTGTTCAGCCACAGGGGCTACACCCTTTTTCAGAATTTTCCTACTCCTCCTTGTTGAAATAAAAGAATTTACTGAAACCACTATGACAAAGAACTCAATCACCCTCTGCCATATCTATTCTCCTACAGCACTCAAACTTTCTGATAGGGATGTAAGATAAAACTGCAAAATGAATGTGCATTTTGACATTGGCAAGTGGTTTTGACTTTTCCATTGTCCTATGAATCTTCTCTCCATACTTTTCATGCTGTTAATCGCCTTGTTTTTGCTTCATGGAATGGAAGCTCACTTCTAACTCTACCACTGAGTAAAGTCCTAGTGCAGAAGGCTGACCTTGATTATTTGCTCATTTTGTATAAGCATCAGCTGAAATACCAGGGCTTGATTCCAGCCTAACTTCAACTTGTTTTACAGCAGGACGATGAAATTGCCTTCATTACTTCAATGCTGCACCAATGAGATCACAAAGAAAGTTCAGAACACATCATCCTACATGGGAGTCTAATTTATTCCTCTAAACTACTAGGAAATTTATTTTATCACGAACTCATACTTGTATGGATAGTGTGCATGGATATTTATGTTTCCGAGAACTGGAACCTTGCCTAGCTGTACTAGATGTCTTTCCCTGACACTTGCAGACTCAAGTCTGATCTAGTTTGGAGTTTATGGCAGCTAAAATAACCTCATTTGACCAAATGCTCAATCTCATTGTTAGTTCAGGCAGAGATTATAGACACACTGTTCGCATTGAGATGGCTAATGTTGTATCAGCACTTTTATTATAAACTCTGTTCTAAAAGTTCATTCCAAGATGAAACATGCTTTGCATATCAGTTCAATACTTGAAAGTTGAAAACAGCTTGGATATTTTTAAACTGTAAGAAGAAATGCGAAAGAAAACCAAACCTAAATTCTCATTGTTGTATATACATACAGCATAAAATATTTTTTTCTCTCTAAAGCTGGCAATCATTTCACTTAGACTCTGTTCACTAGATTCACTCTAAGTCTTTATGTAGGTGGAATGAGAGGTGTTAGAGAAATAAAATTTACAAATCAGGATGAGGATACAGTTATCATGGCAAAGTAATGGGAAAGCTAAACTCATTCTCCAGTATAAGAGCTTAACATACTAGTGCTGCAAGATAGAAGTTATGGACTGGTATCTCAGTATTACTCTTGAATTTCCTGGGTGGCAAATCTCTTCTGTGACATGAACCAAATGTTTGCATTTCAGACAACCATTCTGAGTGATACAAAACATATTAATGCCATCAGGTTGAGTTGATTAGTATGCAGCCCAGAAAAAAGTGACCTGGTAGACTGCAACCATCACAGCAGGACTTTCAATTCCAGTATTTCTTTCAAGAGGCAGATGACTTAAAACTGTCCAGCCAGAAGTCTAGGCAGACTCAGTTTCATTCAGACAGACTTACTGAGGAACCTTTTAGATTAATGTAATCAAAGAGAATGTGCACAGGAGGCACCCTTCTAATTGAAGTCTGCAAGGAAACCACAGTTAAGAGTTACTGGCGTTTGTTTTAAAGCATGTTTTGAGACATTTCTCTGTTGTTGACAAAAGATCAAACTGTCCCACTTAAAGAACAGGTTAAAGAAAGCAGCCCATTTATGCTTTTGATAGTAACCTTTGCCCAAGCAGTGGGGCAGTACCTTCTTTGCCTGACAGGTAAAGCTCTATTGGGGAAAACAATAGACAGATGCTATATTCCCAGAGCAAGGTAAACTCTTGATCTGGCTGTCTGGATCATGTTCTTCCTTGGCACTTGCCATTTAAAAAATGCAATAAAATAAACAATCACTGTACTGTTTATCACAGATACCTAAAAAACCTTTCAAGTCAGAGAAGGAGCTTCCATCTTCAGCAAGCAGCAAGTTCTCTGCAGCTAAGTCATACAAGCCATTGATAGAGAATACACTTCTTGTAAAAAAGCTTTCAGTGGCCTGTTTAGAAGCTGCAGATATAATCCAGTTTCAAACTTGCACAAAATCACAAAGCTTTGAAATCTACTGAGGCAACAGCTTTCTGGCTGAGAAATGTCCTATTGGTGGATGAGAGAGAAATCACGGTCATGGATCTCACTGGGATCTTTTCTTTGGTTACTCCTGCCTGGCCCTTGGAACATTTTCTGCTACAGTAAGAGTTCTAATACTTCAAATCTCAGCTTTCTTCTTCCTGCTACCAGAAATGAGTCAAGATTCCTTTTTTTTTATTGGTTGTCATCTATTCTTTCTCCATTACTGCCAAGAGCAGGGATGTGCAACGGCCCTAGTGAACTAAAAAAAGAGCCAACTCTTGTATCTGCTTCATCTCAATACAAGTTGCATCAGTTAGCTCACAGACAGGTGAACACACAGGAAAATCTGACCCAGAAACTTCTTGCAGGATGGATTAGTAGTGAGATAAACTGAGATGAAGCCTTGTTCTTCCAGGTTTTAAAGGAAAAATAAATAGACTATGCATAAAGAGGCTTCCTTAAGCAATAGGAAAAACTGCCAGTGAAATGGACAAAGTCACACAGCAAAGGTGCAGTCAGACCTCCAGTGGTAAGAAAGAATTGAAATTTGTCTTCAAGAACCTTAAGAAGGCAGGGGAGTGCCCTTGGAACTGCTCTGCCTGCATGTCCAGAAAGTAGGCTGGTATGAATTACAGTACCTCAAGCAATTCTAGAATGATTGATTTAACTTGAAGTCTATCGACATCCATGTCACCCTCTACAGACAGATACAGCGACAAAAGCTGTTTTTCAGGGTGCTTTTATTATACAAAGAGCTGAGATTTGTGACAAGATGCTATTGTTGTTCTCAAAGATCCTGCCTACCCTGAGCACTGCCTGATCTCTGTGGAGTGGCTCCACATGCACAGACTTGGAACAGGAGTTTGTAAAAGATCAGGAGGACGGTTCTTTGTTGTTTCTAACTGAGTATGGCCCTTATGAGCACTGGAAAGTTGTCTTTCATATGTTCCTAGTGCTGGCTTCTTAGATAGTAGAGAAGAGAATGAGTGAAAAGCTTACCGTGCTTAAGTGAGAAGGCATGGAAGAAGGATGAATACAGAAAGAAGCAAAAGGAGAATAATAAACAGGCATTGATGGAGATTTCCAGCAAGCGGGGCAGAAGGGAGCAATTGGAACGGAAATCTATGCCAGCAGCAGGAATTGAAATGCGGTCAGGCAACAGCTTGGCATTTTAGCAGCAGAAGTACATTCCTCATCCCCCTCTAGTGCCAGATTCTGCAGAGAGGATGACTTCATGCTGCAGGTTTCTCTGTTAACTCAAATGGCTTACATCTGTGCTACTGACCTGAGTGCTGATTGTAAGGTATTGAACTAAAATGTTGAACACTGCCAAAAGGCCTGCTCTCCTTTGCATAATCCAACACCAAAGAACTGCAAGATTCCCACTGATCTCTAATTTTAATTACCCTATGATTCTATGGCCATAATGAGACCAATAATTTTGCACAGGTCTACTGGAAGATGCACTGGTTGATCCTGAAATTTCCACCTGTGTCACTTTCCTTCAGCTCAAACAGTATGTTTTATTGTTGGCTGCACTTACCTTAAACCATCTGAAAAAGTGACAGGAAAGGGTTACAGACAAACAGGTCTCAATTTAGTTGCCCAGTGCCTGACAGCCATTTGAGAGGCAGTCCGATGCCTAAACTTAGGCAACAGAAATAATCCCAGAGACTGCGAGGGTCCAAGACTATGTTAAAATCTCTGATAAGCATTTCACAATCAGCACACAACAAATAGTCACCTACAGAGAAGAACCACTGTGATTCAAATTCTGAAAACAAAACAAAAGCAAACAACAACAACAAAACTGAAGTAACTTTGTGACTAATTTTGCCAAAATGCCAACACGTAACCAGCCTAATCTGAGATATTATCCAGAGCCTTGTACTAACAACATACATTTCACACTTAGGTTTTGTATTTCAGATGTAAAAGTATGTAATACACTGCAATTTTATTCTACAACCTTAAAGAATTTCACGCACATTAACTAATTACTCCTGACAAGACTTCTCTCAGGTAGGTGTGAATATATAATTTGCATTTTATAGGTGGGGAATCTGAGACAGAAGATATTGCTGCCTCACACTGCCATAAACCCACTGAAAAATAAATCTCTATTAACTAAGGGATTTCCAGGCTTACACTAAATCAATAGCAAAGTTCAGAGCTGGATATTTTGTCCTTTTCACTGATACCTGTGCTCACTCTAAAATATCACAGTAACTGCCTCTCATTCCTGTATGAAAGCTTTCAGTGAGAGTCCCTTCCTTCCCTGAGTAGTTGCTTGAATCCTGACACTGTATCAGCTTTTGTGGTAACCAAGGCTTTGGGCTTAAGGTCATAAAAAGATGGCAACTGCTTTTCAAGTAGGTATGGTCAAAAGTTTAGTAATGGATGTGCCTCCTCTGGCAGAGACACCGGTGAGGAATGTGACAGCTCTACCAGAACCCCTGGCAAGGATAAGGTGGGGGAGACCTGGACGTCCTTCTGGGGTGCTGGGTCACCCCAATTCCTGACCAGGAAGCCAGGAAATTCTTTGGCTCTCAGCCCTCTCCTTGCCAGCTCTTCATTTAGAGAGCTGCTGAGCTTCACAAACGTCTGAAGAAGACATGTCTTTTGTCTGCTTTGCTCCTCAGGCAGTTAAGAGTACACTAGCAGCTCCAGAGGAGAGTATATAATATATGAAGTGCCAGGGAACAGATATAGAGCCATTGCTTATGGAGCCACATAAAGCATTCCACTTTGGTTCTCATGTAAAACCCCTTCCACTCTAAACTTTCTTAAGTATGAATTTAAAAAAAAAAAAAAAAAAGTGAAAATTAAACTGTTTCATACAAATTCAGGACTTTTTTATATATATATACACTTTTAAGAGTAAAGGGAAATGACTGTTTTCATCAACAATCAATTCAGAAAAATCTCATACTTCTTCATTTCTAACATCTAGAACTGTATTTAAAACTCCCAACACTTCAAAGGAATTGCTTACTAAGCATACTGATGACCAGACTTCGGATCAGTCAACAACTAATGCTGAAAAATGAAGGAGTTGATACTACTTAAGGAAGCAAAAGAGAAATAAAAGAAATATTTCATATTTCATACGGGTAAGTCTCAATTTTACTTCTACATAACTGCCAACAATCTGTATCCACCTATGTGGATAATTGCTCATGCACACCTACATTAATGCAGTTGAACTTGATGAGGCTTTTCTGGGCAGAATTTTTCCTATTTGGTGTTATAAGTCAAAAGACTTCTAATCTATCACACCAAAACCATTACAGTTTCTGTGCTTCAAAATTAATATTAAAAAAAATCTAAAAAT
This sequence comes from Ceryle rudis, assembly GCA_033439905.1. Classification (NCBI taxonomy): domain Eukaryota; kingdom Metazoa; phylum Chordata; class Aves; order Coraciiformes; family Cerylidae; genus Ceryle; species Ceryle rudis. The sequence continues at coordinate 15,891 of JAAGNO010007843.1, read as the reverse complement.
TATTCTAAAATATACTTTTCTGGAAAATAGCAGTAAGCATGAACTTGAGGAGGAGCTGCAAGGGGCAAGCAGGAAAGATGGGTCAAAATGAATTGAATTCCACCTACTATGTAACAACTGAAAAATAGGAATGGGTTTTTAACTTAATGTATGTGCATTAACAGAATAAAAAACACCTCTCCTTGCAATCTGCATGTCTCTGCAACAGGGGTTGTTCATGTTCCAGGCAGGCAGCTGGGCAACAGAAATGGCTAAAAAGTTGTGCTGTGATAATATCTCAGGGCCTGTAAACAGTGTGATGATTTTTTTTTTTTTTTTTTGCTTTTTTTCTTTTAGCTTTCCTGAAAGGTGACATGTTTTAAGTAAATGAAAACTCCCTGGTAAATAACTGCTGCAAAAACAAGCGATGTGTGAAATGGTCACTGTGTACATTTGCTTCTCTTACTGGTATTTTGCAAGGCACAGAATGCAAGGCTTATTTACTCGTGATTCACCCTTCTGGAGTCAAAATGCAAGTGAACTGCTGCCTGAATTAAGTTTAGAAATGCAAGGATACAAAAAGGTAAAGACATCATTAAATATTAAAGGGAAGAAACCAATGTAACAGAGGCATGCCACATCATAGCTGATCTCATGTGGTACTTCTACAATTTAATACAGTGCATCAAGAAACAATACACAATACAACATGTTGACATAAACATCAAATTTTAGCAGACATTGTCTTTGCTACATTCAAGCCTTTTACTGTGCCCTGAGATATTTATGGAAGACTCACTTCCACTGTAAACCTAAGTAAGAGGTGATACATAGCATGAGGATGTCCAGCACCATAAAAACAGCTTTGCAAGCTGACTAGATTCTGTGAAAAAGACCCACTGGAATAAACATTGTATATGGAAAAAAAATGATAGATGTCAGTGAAAACTGCAAGAAACCTACTGTCTGCATACTTCATTCCCCGTGGCTAAATCTATCACTTCCATTGGCACATAAAATGCCTGTACTCTGGGGAAAAAGCAAAGCATTAGACAGCTAGATCAGAAGGATGAAATATAGCTTCAAAGTTTTGAGCAAGATGAGAGCAAAGCAAGCTTTATATGGTTGATTGAGAATGGATGGTGTAACAGATGTGTTGTGAAAGAATTTGCAGCCTTTATTGAAAGGCAGTGCATCGCTCTGAGACCCTTGCATACAGCCTATAAGGAATCCACAATTCTGTCTGCATTTTCTTTTTTTGTTTGTTTGTTTGAAAATAATAATGAGATAAATGTTTTGTGTATATTGGGATGACAGAGAGGTAATATGAACACAAGCTTTGTGGCCCATTCAAAAATAAGGGTGGAGGAGTGAAGAATGGTGATATATAGAAACTTCAGCCATGCTGAAATTTGGAAAAGAAAATAGAAATAACTGAAATTTTAGGATTTGTTTCCTAAACTGATAACTAAATTTCTAGATGTGGTATTGTTTAGGTTGATTTTGCGTAATGAAAATGTATTGGCTGTCCATATGAGCAGGGGGCAGGGTTGTAGAATGTCATGAGAAGAGACCCATATTAGAGGTTCTGTGACTTAAATTCTTAGGCTGCCAGGATGTCTTCATTTGGTCTAGTTTCAAGCTATTTTGAATGGAATCAAAGCTTGTGAATGAACCTCAAAGCATGCTCTGTCTCCTCCTGTTCCTGTTTCTAGGTGAAACAAGGCTAGGGCCCATGGGAGAATTAGGGCATGTTCCAAAGGATTCCTCTGTCTTAGAGACTCTGGGATCACAGGACAGCATTCTTCTTCTGGAAAACTAAAAGGACAATACAAGCATATTTTAAAAATTGTATTACTATCAGCATCATTAATGTTTATTGTTCTGTTATTTGGAATAGGGCAGCTTATACAAAATCTCCACTGGAAAGAAATACAAGAGTGTATTGCTACGTTTATTCAATCACAATGATCTTGTATCTCAAAAAGTAGAAGGGGAAAAATAATAGAAAATTACTTGCACCATGAGCCATTTGGGTCTCTTAGCTGTCATTTTAGTTATTGTATCCAAGTAGATGCAGACATCTAAATGCTTTGCTCTGATCTGCTATCTTATTTCCCAGAGACATACTCAACACTAATGACTACCTGCATGACACAATGGAACTCATAATTACTTTTCATTTAGCAAAACCCAGCAAATGTTAATGAGGAGTTTTGAGTATTTCCCATATCTTAGTATACTGTTTTGGGACTCTTAATCAGTCTGTAAGCCTGTTTAGAGCAATAAAGATAAACCCAAAGACTGCTAAGAATTAGATACTTCTAGTGATCCCTAATTGTACAATGTTAAACAAAGCAGCAGGGAAATAAAAATAAAACCCAAAGAAACAAAAAACCCATGGCATGGTATTCCACGTGACATGATTATAACGGAGCATAGAAGTGACAAAGCTAAGAATAGTTTTTTTAATGTTCAAAGAAAAAAGTACATTGGTGAAGAGTCTGGAAATTTCATTAAATAAATTGAGAAAGACAGGAACAAATTATCTAAGAAGAGGAAAAAAAAACATTGATAAAGAAAGATGAAGGAGTAAATTAATTTCATCTTAAGATAAGTTACAGCGCTATGCAGAAAGCAAATGAAATGACAGGTGGGAAAGGACATACAGGAAACTATATGCACAAATTACTAATTATAAGTTTCAATAAGTTTTCCCAATTTCCTGACTTCAAAGAGGGAAAGGGGTGAAAAATGTAGGTGGGTTAGAAACTAGAACAAGAATAAAGAAATGGTGATATAGATTAGCTCAAAACCACTAAAGATTTTTGAGAAATCAGTTGGAAATGCCTGTAAATTATTACCTCGTGAAATGTCTTATCTGTGGAAAATTAGTAGTGGTCGTATACCAGCTCCTAGCAACAGTCAAAGTATCTTTGTGTTGGCAATCTTGTAAGAGATGGCAAAAACCAAACAGCTGTGAAACAGTCTTAACTAACTTCTTCTAATAGGATTTGTTCTCAAGGTAAGCCAAGCAAATAATTTGTTGTGAATTACCCATCAAACTTTGCATATTTTTTTTTATCCTTTTGAAATTTGTATAAACATGTTATTTTGCAAACTGTATTTGAGAGCATTTGTTTGATAACCCACCTAATTCCTGAGCTATAGTGCATGACACTATAAATCTTCAACATTCAAGGCTTGAAAGCAGAGCATCATTGACCAATTTTACTTATACATTAGGATTATTCTTGCTGAGAAGATCATATTCTTAAAAGATATTTGGAACAATTTCTGTATTAAACTAAAATGGCTTTTAACAGCTTTGTGCCTTAGTTTCCCATTAGCAAAACAATTATCTCCTTTCCTGTTCTTAACAATACACTTCTTTACGTTGCTCACTGAAACTGCAGTATTCCACAGTGACATTCACCAGATTAATTTATAGGCAAATATATAATTTCTGCCAATAATTGTGTTAGCCAAATATCTTTGGCTTATGTAAAATAAATAGAATTTTTTAATTTAAAATAATTTATTATTAAATTATTTGTAGATGCCAGAAGATAGATGAAGAGAAGGAAGAAGCTGCTTTGGGGGAAAAGAAAATGTAAGTAAAAGATCCTAACTGTGCAGTTGTTATCCTAGACCTGTTCTACAGGCCTATAATCACGGTATTAAACAAGAGATTTTCTAGAAAATATAAAGTCCTAATTTCAGTGTATTTAGCCTTCATAAAACCATTGAGCATAGTGCCATATGGCAAACTGACATGCAATAGAAAGACAGGAACCGCAAAATGGCTAAAGAATCTAAAAACAAATGTCAGCGTTTATATTCACAGAAACTATAGCATTTTACCAGCGGAGTCCCTCAAAAAGGATCTCAAGATCAGTCTAATCTACTATTTTTATTAACAACTTTGGCACAAAACATTGGAGTGGACTCCTAAAACCTTCTGAGGACATGAAGTTGGAAGGTACTATTGGTAAAGGAGTAGAGATACTTTCCAAAACACCTAAATGACCTTGAAAGCAGAAGTAATAAAATGGGATGAAATTCACTACAAATTGTAAGTTCATATGCATAGGAGCTAACACAAAATATCAGCCAGGAGTTCATCAACAGAAGAAGACAGAGATCAGCATGTAAGACTGAGTCGTAGGACGCTTGCAGCTTCCAGTGTGAAGCAGCAGTGTCAGCAGCCACAGCCACAGAGGCAGTGTCTATACTAGTTAGCTGAACAGGAGCAGAGCCTCAGATGGTGTGGTGTCCATGCCACTTAACCCTGCAAAGCTGGTGGCTCAGGTTTGGCCTGGGAGAGACAGCACTGTCTCTTGTAATGTGAGGGAAGTCTCAGTGAAGCAGTCAGTGTAGGCCAGAGTCTATTCCCACAGGCACTACTGATAAATTCATCTCATCCTAGAGGAGAAGAGTGTCTGGACATGAGCTCTACCCTGATAATTGTGTTGAGGGAGAGTGTGGGTCTGGAATATTTTATTTCTGAATAGAGACTTGGCCATTATTTGCAATAGTGACAGGGAAAGTTTGTCTCATTGCAGAAGGCAACAAGATGTTGCCGTGTTGCAGTGTTAACTCCTCAGATAAAGTGTATAGACTTCTTGTTCCTCAGGTCTACAAAAGATGAATGCAAGCTGAGTCAGGTTGCATTCAAGATGATTAGAAGGATAGAAAGTCCATCTTACAAAGGAAAACCAGAAGAACCCATCTTGTTCAGCCTACCCTCTCAAAGTCTGGGACCACCTATAACTCTTGCCTAGGAATACCTACAGGTAAATGCAAAAAATGAGGCTAAGTAACTGCAAAAAAAGGCAATTTTGGCAAAAGAACAATTCGGTGCAAACAGGCTACTAATACATTTAGGCTGAAAAACAGAAGGAAATTTTAAGCTGTCAGAAAAGCAAGGTTCAGTAACATCTTTCTGAAATGCTGCCAGGGTGACAGAGGAACAAATTTCCAAGCCCACTGCTGGTCTTGTGGATTTCTCTTCCCTTGGATTCAGCCTTGAAGCTAGGAGTATTCAAATCTCAAAGCAAAGCTGTATACTGCTTTCCAAATAGTGGTTTACCAATGACAGATCGGTAAAAGCAAGGTGGAAATGATTATTAAATCTCCAAAAAGTGCACCTATAGTTGATAACTTTGTTTCTTAGTCACAATGTGACTATTTGCTGCAAATACACTGATCATCCAGCAAGACATGAATCTTTGCTGGGGCATCTCCAAAGCTGTTCACTGAACTCTCACTGGAATTAAAGAACACCCTCAGCCTTAATTACCTTCTGCTTCAGTGCCCCAAATACAAAGCACAATCTTACAGACAGAGAATAGAATGTATTCATTTCTTCAGTATTAAAAAAGTAACCCAGAATTTCATATGTACATAAATCTTCCATGAAAGATTGAATCAAGCAAGACAGAGAAATGTCAGTTTATCATACTGCAGTACTGAAAGAGGCTTAGCATAGCTGTGAATAGGTGGGTAAAGAAACCATGATAGAATAGTCGCATCTGACCTACTCTTTGTACTTCAGATAAAAGCATGAGAGCAGTTAAGTGTTATTGGATGATCAAAAATGAGAGTTTCAGAGATATGATCAAATAATATATCAGTATATCTTCATATAAAAACTCAGGAAGACTCTGCATATTTAGTATATTCAGTGAGGAAAGGTCTGGTTTTCCTTTGCATGGTTCACTTAAATAAAAATAAAAAAAAGTAATTCAGAAATGACAATAAATACTGTGAGTTAAGTTTTGTCAGATACAAATGCAGAGCATTAAGAAAATCCTTAAAATGCAGGAAAAGAATACATATTAAATTGGGCTACTTCATTTTAATTGAATTTATTATTATTTAGTGACTGTCTATGAAGCAAGCATACAAAAATGTCATAGAAGAAAGAGAGAAAGAAACTTTTGGATTCTGGGGAATAAGAGAGGACCAGTCTTCTATCACCAGTGACAGAAGACTAAAAAAACAACAGAACTATTATGACAAAGGCAAGGAAATTTCTTCATGATGTAATTTACCATGATTTGATATAAACAGTTTTGAATGGGTACACCAGTTGAGAACCCTAACACTGATGCCATAGCAGTGGCTAAGCACAAATGATTTTTTTCTGTCTGCTTCCAGGAATGAAGAAGTTGTCTTGGTAAAATTTTACAAGGGAAGGAATAACTGAAATCGCAAGTTTCATCCCAGGTAACAACAGAGCGTGGCTTGATATAGACTTCTTGACAAAGCCTCTCAGCATGTTTGCAAAATAAATTAAAAACCCACAAAAACTTTCAAGGTCATAAAACCAACTCAGATGAAGAATGAAATTCTGATCACTTATTATTCTTTTCCTGTGAGTTAACTTACTACGCTGGTAAAGAAATCAAATGAAAATCAGAATTCTGCACTTTCAGCAGCTGTAATTAAGAGTGTTATTTACTCTCTTTGCGTGGGCAGGAATCACTGCAAATGGTGCAGAGCTGAAGCCACAAAAAATCTGGGAAAGTTCTGGTATCTTTTAATTGAGCTTCAGTCGCATTTTGAGCAAACACTGACTAATGTTTTTTTTGTGTGACATGTAGGCTTTCTAGCAAGACTGTGATGAAACACATACAATAAGTAATAGGTTTCACTTCATTATCTCATGACTGGGTTTCCTCAAGCACCCTTAGAGGTTGAAAAAGCATAACCCTTTGACTGTACTTTAAAAAGTACATACATACACAAACATATATACTTACCCCCACACAAATACACTCCTACATGGACAGTCCCTTACCTCACTGTGAAAATTGCACAGTCTTAATTTTTATCTAAGTAGAATTTTGATACAAACCTGTGTATTTCATGACTCTTACCAAAGTTTTAGTTATATTCCTCAAAAGTATGGAACAAAATTAATATGTTTTTAGTCTAAATAAACTTTTAAAGGAAAATATGCAATATGCATTTTTATTGATATCTTAAGGTTAGCTGAAGAAGTGTTTCATTCACTTAAAAAAAGAGATATAACCATAGAGATCTTTCCAAACGTAATAAAGCTGGGAGAGAATGGAAGAACCTTGAGGGAAATAACAGGACTAGATTAAACCTTGAAGGAAGACTGACTCTGAATTTCACATAAACTGCAATGTACAGATGTGTGTACTTCAGGCTCTTCTGGTCTTGGAGTTTACTCTAGATGAGATATGCTGCAAGCTCTAACTTGTATGAATGTTATATTAAATCAGAGGGTTATGATACACACTTAAAATGGTATGTGTCATATCTTGCAGACACAAATGCTATCCAAGCTTAATAATCTGCAGACCGTAGAGAATTCTTGATCCTGTAAATTTTAACAGATATGTAATTGTGTCATCTCTATAGGCATTTGAAGCTATGTTTTCATTTTAAACAATGTAAATCCCCCAAACATTATTATAACCTTATTATCTACTCTGCCTGTTTGCTTTCCATCACTTTCAGCACTTCAAGCTTCCCATTAATTCAAGCACAAAAGTGATAGCTTGTGAATGGTGATAAATGCTCTTATGGTACTCTTCATGAAAATGGCACACCAAATTTTACTTTGCCTGCACATAATAAACTTCTCAAAGATAATCATCTATTACTAACACAGAACTCACTACTTGAATGAAACTTTATGAATATTAAGTAAGACTAATTCCCTACCTGGAAGGGCAGACTATATCTAATAAGACAGACAATAACCCTTTCTTAAAACCCAAAGAAGGAAAAGAAAGATCAGCTGAAAGAGTTGCAGTTCAATGAATCATATCATAGAATTCTAGAACGGTTTGAACTGAAGGGACCTGAAAGATCATCTAATTCCAACCCCTCTGCCATGGGCAGGGACACCTTCCACTACACCAGTTTGCTCAAAGCCCCATTCAATTTGGCCTTGAACACTTCCAGGGATGGGGCGTCCACAGCTTCCCTGGGCAACCTGTTCCAGTGTTTCATTACCCTCATTGTAAAAATTTTCTTCCTTATGTCTAATCTAAATCAAACCTCTTTTAGTTTAAAACCATTACCCTTTCCCCTGACACAACAGGCCCTGCTAAGACTGTCCCCATCTCTCTTACAGGCTTCCCCTTAAGGTACTGAAAGGCTGAAATAAGGTCTCCCTAGAGACCTTATTCTCCCTCTTCTACAGGCTGAACAACCCCAACTCTCTGAGCATTTCTGACACAGCCCTCTGATCATTCTTGTAGCCCTCCTCTGGACCTGCTACAACAGGTCCATGTCCTTCTTGTGCTGGGGAACCCAGAGCTGATGCAGTACTCCAGGCGGGGTCTCATGAGAATGGAGTAGAGGGGGAGAATAACCTCCCTCAACCTGCTAGTCACAGTTCACCAATAAGAAATTAGCATTCTCCAGTCATGTTTCTTCCAGTACTTGTAGTTATGAACACCAAAAGGGAAAAATATCCTTTAATCCTGAAATAATCCCTTTATGTGCAACTTCTGATTAAGCAACACTCAAGAATTTGTAGAATTTTTATTTTGACCCTGTTCCAATATTTTTCATTGTTTACTGCAAAAACAGTCCTATTGATTTAATGAAAATTCTCACTGGAGCAATCTAGAACTATTGTACTATTCACGGTAAGAATGTCAGAAACTCTTCTGTAATTATTTTCAATTCAGAAGCATTTGCAAATAGAACTTCAGCTGAATCTATGAAGCATTTTAGGTATTCTCTTAATAAATCACAGAAATAGATTTTCACTTGCAGGTGTCAGAACTATTTGTCCTTTGGACTACTTGCTGCTCCAGATTTGTAAGTGACTAAACAACACATCATCAGGTATCATAAAATCACAAAATGTGGGAGAAAAAAGAATAGGCAGCGAGAGTGATTATCTCTGTCAAAGGCAGCAATGAAATCAAGAAGAATAAGCTAGAAGCATGCACCTTAAATTGATCAAGGAGTAGCTTATTAGGAGCCTTGCTTTGTGCCGTTTCTGAGGTAGGGAAAGGGCAGAAGGCAGACAAGAAAGACTCAAGGAGCGAGATGCAGGGGAAGTCTGTGCAGCACAGGGGTTTTGGAGATAGAAGAAAGGAAAGAGGAAAAATATAACCAGAGACTCAGATAGGAACTAGAGAAGTTTTGCTAATGTAAGATACCACAAGAGCATGTTTTTAGGCAGTGCACAGTTACATGGGAGAGGAGGAAATTAAAGGGACAGGTGAGACACACACTCCCCCACACTCACACCACACACCCCCCCCAGAGTAGGATTCAAGCATAGTTTCTGATTCTGACACTGACATTTTGCTCACTGTGGTGAGCAGTGGCACATTGGAAGAGGTAGGAGGGAAAAAAAAAAAAAAACCACAATGGTTCCAAGATGATTCTGTGTACTTCAGAGTAGAAAGAGAGATCAGAATTATCCATATACTTTTCCTATGGAGACATTAGTTTTATGACCTGGGGTGGGACAAATGAAAGCAATCTCTCTCTTGTTATCTGTTTGGGGCTTTTCATGACTGTAATGTGTAATTGTGCTGCCCTGGAAGGATGATGATAACCCAGAAAAGGATTTTGGAAGAGATTTCTCTGAATGCATTGCCTGTTTGCTGACTAAAAGCAGCATCTTGTACCCAATACCATTTAGGAAATAATTAAGAAAGGCTACTCAACATGTGCCAACAGCCTTGGTGCCCTTGAGATTCTGCAACAACACAAATCCCAACAAACTGTAATTCTAGTGAAATACAGAAGTGCATTAAAATTAAAGCCACCAAAAGAGCATAGAAACTTGGAATTTAAAACACAACTGGCTGAATATTCTTCTTGTATAGAATAAAAATTCTTCTTGTTGTCTCCCTCGTTTCAGGAAAGTGAGAGCTATTAGCAATGGTCCCATTAGAAATGTCCCTACCTTGACAAGGAATCTGAGGTGACTGCCTTTCATCACAGATCAGAAGAAATTGATCTGGTTTATTGTCTAAAGCTACTGCGATAATATCCAAAGCAAGTAAGGATTTGGGACTCACATCTCAAAGGGCTTGGTTGTCACCAGGCACATGCTGAATATTTCCCATAGCCCAGATCCCATCTATGACTGCCCATATGCAAGGCCAGAATTTATTGTTTAATGACAATTTTCTCTCTCTTGGAACAAGCTGCAAGAATCTGTCTCCTTATCTCTATACCTCCTTATGAGGAAGAGAGAGTTTTCTCATTCATACTTAAAAATTTTGTCAAAGAAGAAATGCAGGTTGGAAAAACACCAAATAGCTTCATAACTTCACAGTAATAAACCCAATCCAGAAATAGACCATTGATCAAATAATAAAAAGAATGTCTTACAATGTACAATCAAAACTAATTCCAAGTTTGATATTAACAAGTTATTTGCAACAACAACGCTTTACTCTAAAGAGATTATTGTGACAGTCTTTATCTCTAGTCTTATATTAAAAAAACCACCCAACAATATTCATATTACTTTTAATTAAACTTGAATGAAGAGATTTGGGAACTCATTTAAATAACAGCTCAAATATTAAGGACTGACATACAGTTTATATAGTGACACTTGTATTGCAGGCCAAGTTTTGCAGAAACAGTTGAAATAGTGGAGTCTAGGGCTTTCGAAGGTGTCTAAATTCTAAATTGATGCTTGGACTCTTTACTACAGAGAAAGCTTAAAAGGCAGCTTTGACTAGAAGTCAAAGTTTTGATGTCATGGAAACATAGATACTTTCACCAAAACAGTATGTGAAGAGAAGGATTATGACCTCGTGGTAACTAGCTACTATACGACACAATGTGGAAGACACTGGAGAACTTTCTAAGGGCCAAGCATAATTTCAACTCACTAACAGTTTGCCTGAATTGTTTCTATTTTGTAACAGAAACACCTGTGAAGTACTCAAAAAACCCCATCCCTGCAAGACTGACTTAAGGCACGTATGAGTATCACCAGCCCCTGATAAGGACTCTGGTCTGCTGGACAAAACAAAGGCACTGTGCAGCATGGCATGGATCTCTGTATAGCACAGTCACTTCTCTTAAAGATATGTTGTACCACCCCAACAGGCTTTCAGGGAAAGCTCAAGTTGTGGCTGGGAAAAAGGCAAAAGACTTATGCCTATGTAAAGCTGGGCACAAGGCCAAAGGCCACAGTCAGCAAAGCCTGTGGTCCCAGGAGCTCTGTGCAGCTTGGGAAGCCGTAGTTCCCCCTTCTGAACCTCACAGTAAACATCTGTGTACATCCATGTAATATATTCAGAGCTACACGCCTCCTGCTAATGGACATCTATCAGCACCACCACTGCAAAGTATTCTCATCAGGCAACCGTCAGCACTCAAGCAACCTTTAGTGAAATGGAAAGCAAATAACCTGTTAAGACAAAAATAGTTGAACACTTATTTATAGACTGTCATTACCACTTCATGCCAGATGGGAAACACAATGAGCTTGCAGGTGAGATGCTGCCACCTGTCAAAACCAGGTCATATGAAAACCTTCACTTTATTATTGCTCCTTTGGAAGCATTAACAAAGCCTGACACTGGACTTTAATTTTGGATTATGGGGTTTTTTTTGTGTGTTCATTACATATCTGCAGAGGCCAACTTAAAGTGGATATGTCCTCTATAAAATATTAAAGTGATCACAGACATATTCCATGCATTTTATTTGGCAGAACAGAAGTGGTGACAACAGTGAAATTCAGGAGTTGAAACAACTCCTAGGAAATTTGAAAATAAAGTAGCACATATAAAATGTCATCCCACAAACATCTAGGCTCTATGGTACAACAAACTGAGTACTTCCAGTTTAGCTGGAAGGCAGACTGAATGCAAAAGATGATAAGCAACAGTGACATGAAGGCTAACACCATGTCACAACAAAGGTACCTCAGCATAATGTGTCAAAATGAGGCATTTGTCCTTGGGAAAATACAATGGTCTAATTTTCTATAAATATATTTATAGAATTTAAGATATCTTTGCATATATTTATACATGCCAGCATGCACACAAATTGACTTTAAATGCATGCACACTGCTGAATAAATATATCACATCTGTTAACACACCATATGATCTCAATCAAGCAATTCAGCCCAGAGGGTTGTGAACATCACTGGAAACTCTGGGTAGTCTCATGCTTTTCTTTCAGAGTCCCTAAGAAGACACAGGCTGTGGGCATGTTACATAAGAAATTCAAATCCACATGTATCTAAAAGTTCTGCTTTTGCCATTAACACTGCAGAATTTCAACAGCAGTTGGCAGAGGCCCTTGATGGTGAATGCGGCCCTTTTCATTGTCTGGTGGAGGGATGCTCTCCATTCTGGGGCTCGGCCAGCCTGGGTGCTGGTGTGCTCCTTGCCTCCCAATCACACCTACCTGCATCAGGGGTCTATCACAGCTATTTTGTTTCTGTGTCCTGTCAGGCTCTGAATACTCTTCTCTCCGAATTTCAGACTCTACAAGTGCCAAGATTAGATTTACAGGGTAGTTAACAGGCTTTTTGTTAAAAGTGTTGCTATCACTTGCATTTATAGTTTAATCCATCAACAGATTCTTGTTTCTGCCTTCTCATTTTGTAGCAAGCTTCTTTCTGGGGAAAAGAGATCACAGCTAGAGCAATGAGTTTTGTAAGGACACTTCAAAACAGCATTAGGAGAAAAAATCAAACCATCTCTGTGTTTCCTTATCCACGTTTCTTTAGCACTCATTTCACTGAGGCTCACAAGGCTCTCAGATGTGAAAATAGAAGATTTTCGTACTGAAATTGTTGTTACAGGTTCTTCTGAAGGCTGGGAAATAGGAATGCACATGACTAAGCAGATCACTGTCCTGCAGAATTCACTTTAAGTATGTGCTATCAGGCTCACTCCAGTTGGGGTATTTTTCAGAGCTGGAGTCTGTAAGCCAAATTTGAAAAGAATATTTAAGCTTTTAAGATGGTTATAGGTGTCTATGCAGATTTATGAAAGGGTCTAATGGATTAAGGTACCTTATTTCCCCTGACAGTCAACGATTTTTAGGCACTTCTCTCCTTAATAAATGCCAGAATTTAATTTATCCTTCAATTATTATTTTTTTCTGAATACCAAAGTAAAACTCTTTCCTCCAGTAATTCTTCTAATTAAATGTTGTTGCCTCAAATACATTGCACATATCCATTTACAAAAAAAAAAAAAAAAAAGCATGAACACAAGTATTTTCATTTGTCACACATGTACCTATTCATATCAGAATATACACATCTGTATTTGTCATTTTCAGGTCCCCCATCCTTAGGTAGAAATAAATAGAAAAGGTTTTTATATTCCTGGGGAAAAATCCTAAACGGCTTGTTTCCCTCTAAAACGGCAACATCTGTGAAACCTAGAAGCAACACATATAATGTTTATTTTTACAAAGTAAAAAAGGACTCTCAGCTCTGCTCCTCAATGACCTGTCTGCTACAAATCATCAGCTAAATATAAATCCATCATCATCTTATGTATCCATACTATGGACTTTTTCCACAACCTTTGGGAAACGTACCTCCTTCCCTAAACCCTAAACAAATAAAATAGAATTCTATGAAGCAGCTGTAAAATGTTTATGCTTGGTTAAAATCTTATTGTCCTTGAGAATGCAGAAAACACAGGAATTGCCATATTTGATCAGCCCAACGATCCATCTCACCCACCTCCAGCCCCTGCCAGTACCTGAAGGGAGTATAATGAAGCTGTGCAGTGTGCCCAACACACCATTACCAAGGAGGCAAAAAAGCTCTTCATCTTATTCAAATTAGAGATGGGAGAAGATACATCCATTATTTAGAAGCTGCAGAATTTCATGAGTTAAGAAACGAGTTGGCAAAAAATGTGAATGACTGAAAGAGCGCAGGTCCTTGGCTGTACTGAGATCAATTGAGTTACAGTGAGCAGAGGATCTGCTCCAAATCATCACACTTGGAAGCTTCAGAAGTAATTCTTCTTTTTCTTAATTAGCTTTTAGACATAGATGGCCATCTAATAAACTAATAACATTTTAGGGTAAGTTCTTAAGTAGATTATCAATGCTGATTTACTGTTAGAAAGATCACGAAATTATTTTAGAAGCAGACAGAAACTTGTAGGGATCTGTTCACAATAGGAGGTTGCAGCAATACATTAAGATCTCTTTTCTATAGAAAAAAATATCCTCGAAATATTTCTGTGCTTTTTACCGAGCATCCATTTTGCAATACAAGTAGGGCAAAAGGTAGGGACACATTCAGATTTCATGCATGCCTTGCCTATGAAGATTAAATTGTTTCTCTCTGACAATATTTTCAAAAATACGTAGCAAAACCATGCACATATTTAAAAGCTTTTTGTATTCTGACATGTGGCATAGATTTAAGCTTTCAGAGTGGCACAATTTGCCCAAAGCATGCATTTCTTGAGCCATAGGAGAAAATATTAAATAATCCAAAGATTGTATAAATAATTCCAAAAGCCCCAAAATCTTGTTAACTCTCCCTTGAGTCACCCTGGAGGCTGCAACTTGTGTGTTTTAAATTAGGATAAAGTAGAAATCCCACCCCTTCTATTCCTCTTCTCTAGTCCCAATCTCCATGAAAAGGTAAAGAACCTCAGGCTTCTCCTATCAGGATGAGAAGATGTAAATATAGCTCAAAGCTATCCACTTGATAGTCTTGCTTCAAACTTGAATATCAAAAATCTAAACAGTAAAACTGGCTATTCAAGCTTATGAAAGTTGGTGAAGACATTTTCAGAAGGGGTGCTACAATGAACAGTGATGTTCACTGTAAGTTACCACTACTGGCTGGGAGTTACACTTCCATAATGGTTGGTTTGTCCCAGAAAAGGGATACCTCAACTCCACTGCATCCCAAGTCCCTCTGGGCCCTTCAGGCAACCTGCTACAGGTAGTCTGCTGCACACTCTGTAAGCATATACCGCATAGTTAATGGGCATCCACCACCACAACAGTTCAAGTCATTAGTCAAAAAGAGAACCTATCATCGCATCCAACTTATACTGCAAAGCCTTCAGCCACTAATGATGCATCTTGAGGTACTGAACTATCTGCGTAAGATGTCTAGGTTCTTTATTGTTCCTGTTGGCTCTCACAGGAGAAGAAAACCACATTGCTTACTGTGCTACATCACATAACCATAGAATCATAAAATAGTAGGGGTTGGAAGTGACCTTTGGAGATCATCGAGTCCAACCCAACCCCCCAGAGCAGGATCACCTAGGGCATGCCACACAGGAACATATCAAGGCAGGTCTTGAAAGTCGCTAGAGAAGGAGACTCCACAACCTCTCTGGACAGCCTATTCCAGTGCTCCACCACCCTCAACAGTAAAGAATTTTTTCCTGATGTTGAAGTGGAACTTCCTATGTTCCACTTCATGTCTGTTGCCCCTTGTCCTACCACAGGACACCACTGAAAAGAGACTGGCCCCTTCTACTTGACACCCACCCTTCAGATATTTGTAAACATTGATAAGATCCCTTCTCAGTCTTCTCTTTTCCAGGCTAAGCAGCCCCAGGGCTCTCAGCCTTTCCTCATAAGAAAGATGTTCCCATCCCTTCATCATCCTTATAGCCTCCATTGGACTCTCTCTAATATTTCCCTGTCCTGAAGATAACTTCCTGACTCAGCTAGTAAGTGAGCCCACCAGAGGAGGTGCCTTGCTGGACTTGTTTGTTTACAAACAAAGAAGGTCTGCTGAATGATGTGGTTGTTGGAGGCCATGAAATGCTAGAATTCTCAATTCTTGGCCAAGTAAGGAGTGGGGTCAGCAAAACTATTACCGTGGACTTCTGAAGAGCACACTTCAACCTGTTTAGAACACTGGTTGAGAAAGTCCCTTGGGGTACAGTCCTAGAGGGCAAAGGGGTCCAGGAAGGC
>JAAGNO010007842.1:0-17626 GCA_033439905.1 Ceryle rudis | reverse complement strand
CCAAGGCCACCACAAGAGTTTCTATCAATTGAGCTGGCCCTGCCCAGTCAAAACTGCCAAATGCTGTAGAAAGGGACAAAGTCCCTGTAGTGCACCTGAAGAATGTATTAGGAAACATGGTCTGGGTCAGTCCTGCTTCAGACACAGGCAAACCCATCCATGAGATTACTTTCTCTCAAGGGCCTGCATGCACCTGGTGGATGATGTGTGAGGATGAAGTAGTCTGATGTTTTCCTCA
The DNA here is from genome assembly GCA_033439905.1 of Ceryle rudis. Lineage (NCBI taxonomy): Eukaryota > Metazoa > Chordata > Aves > Coraciiformes > Cerylidae > Ceryle > Ceryle rudis. Next base: position 17,388 of record JAAGNO010007842.1, on the reverse strand, counting down.
AGGGATTAAATTTTGTGTAAGAACAGCCAGTTAATGAAATTGTATGGTGTTAATTGTTAAATAACTGTTGGGGGTGATGTAGATGGTATAGAAAATGGTGGATAATGTCCTGGGTTTGGCTAGGATACCGTTAATTTTCACCAGAAGTTGGGAGCTGGGTCACAGTCGGGGCAGCCAGCTGAATTAGCCAATGGGATATTTAATATCATACTGATGTCATGTCTCCTATATAAGGGCAGGGGCAGGCCTGGCCCAGGTCTATGGTGTTTGGAGCAGCCTTAGACAGATGGTTTGTTATGTATTACTTGCTTTATCTGTTGTATTATACGTCTTTTGCATTGTTCTATTAAATTTTCCTTATCTCACTCCACAGCATTTTGCCTCTTTCTACCTATGCTTGTTCCCATCCCTCCAGAGTGTTTGGGTGTGCGTGAGTTAAGTGTCCAGGTGGTGCTCAGCCCCCAGATGGGTCTAAACCACAACATCTGGTCATACAGGCAATTTTATGTACAGCAAACCATATGCCCATCCAAGCCATGAGCAGCCAGTTTCTCTACAAGACTGCTGTAGGAAATAGTGTCAAAAGCTTTACTAAAATCTAGGCAGACAACAACCACAACCTTCCCTCATCCACCTAGCAGGTCACCTTGTCAAAGGAGATCAGAAGTCAGTTCATAAAGTATCATTCAGTTTGAATCACCAGCAGGAGTAGCGGTGCCCCTGTACTCGGGGATGGTGTTGGTCTCTTCTCCCAAGTTACTAATGATAAAACGAGAGGAAATGGCCACAAGTTGCATCAAGGGCGGTTTAGATTAGATATTAAGAAATTATTTACTGAGAGAGTGGTTAGGCACTGGAAAAGACTGCTCGGGGAGGTGGTGGAGTCACCATCCCTGCAAGTGTTTAAAAACTGTGTGTATGTAGCACTGGAGGCTGTGGTCTACTGGATAGAGAGATGTTAGAATGAAGGTTGGACTTGATGATCCTAGAGGTCCTTTCCAACCACAATGATTCTATGATTCTAATTAAAAACAATCAGGAGTCTATACCATAAATAGTCATACTCTGTAGACAGTAGTTAAGTACCATATGCTTACCAGCTCTAAGGCCTACACTGCTATACCACTGCCAAGTTACCACAGGATTAAAAAAAAACCCAAAAGCTATTTCCAACATGATTAAAGACATAGAGAATGAAGCTTCAAGGTGCCATTCCTATGTCTAAGATTGAAGCTGGTGTAATTAAAGAGACCTACTTACTGGTGGAGGCACACTGCAAACTGGAAGGTGCTGTCCACTGAAAACCACTGAGCATCCTGCGACCTGCTGCGTGCTGCAGGCTGGGATGTGCTGGCCTGTGCAAAGTGGTATCCCATGTGGAGCCACTGTTGTCACTGTGTATGAGACAGGATCTGTGCCCTGATGGATCTGCAGCAAAAAGGAAAAAAGACCAAAAACTTACTGTAAACTTTTAATGTGTTGTACAGCATGATGAGTAATATAACAACCTTTTACCTACATATCAGAAAAATATTTAAAAATTCATGAAGAAAATTTAAAAGAAGACACATGCTTTTAATTCCTGCTTATTAAAATATTCTTGTCAGTGGAATACTACTTACTGACTAGCAGTTTCTGGGCAAGGCCAAGAGGGAGCGCTCATCTTAAAATGTTAAAACTTGGAGTCACTCAGAAACATTTCAGACTGTTTTAATTCTGCTCCCCACACACCCCTAAGGTTAGTTCTTACAAAATAAGAAGGCAGTAACTCCCATATAAAAGCTAACATACAAGTAGCTAAAGAATCTTCTGAACTCTAACAGAACTAATTCAATTATAGTTCAGAGACTTGTATCTTTAAAGAACAAGAAAATTGTGTAGATTTTTCTTTCTTCCAAAGAGGCCAATCTCTTGATTCACTTTCAGATGAACACTGAAGCTAAGTTTCCTAACCTAAATGTAACAGAATATCTAACTGGAAAGCTGAAAAGGAAAAGTAGACATGACTATGAGGCAACAGACAGTAGGTATCCACATTTCTAAACAGACACATGTAATCCAATTTTCTAGCTAGCGATATTCCCTATAATTTAATTACCAAATTAAGATCCTAGAGTATTCTGGACCTACAAACTATTAGGTTTTTTTTTTGTTTTGTTTTTTTCAAGACACTAAAGAAGAAATCTGTGATGCTCTAATAAAATTGAAAGGCCTTAAATGTCAAGGAGGATGGATTAATTAAAATTAATTATTTCAAGAAAGCTGCCTCTTCCTTTATGATCTCCTAAAATGGAACCTGCTTGCTTAAAATGGAACAAGTAGGAAGGTGCAAACAAGTAAAGAGCATTAACCTATGGAGCTGGTAGCGTACAATCGGACCAGAGGCCAAAACAGAACACAGACCACTGAACAGAACTTACAATCTCAACCTGCATATCATTAATGACAGAAACCAGTCTCAAGACAGACAGTGAATTCGACCCAGTTCTGGTTCGGGTACAAAATCTGGGCACGTAGTGCAGTGCTGGGTGTGATTCTAAAACATTTACTGCTTAGAGTAATATTAAAAAATGACCTCGCAAAAAGGTTATGTCTGTTACGTATAAAACATCACCATGGAAGACCTCAGTTAGTTTGGAAACACTAACACCTGATCATAGATGGTGCTTGGAAGTTGGAGGTAGTGGGATGGAAAACGTGTTTATCCAGACTTGTCATAAGCACAGTTTGAATTTTTGAGATGCTGCAGCAGTATAATTGTTAATCAAAACATAATGTTGTGAGATAGCTAAAACAGCATTAGCGTCCACCGTTGCACTAGGTCTCAAATGCAAATTATTCCCTACTGAACACATAATGCAAAGTACCAGTGGCATGCAGCTGCACTGAATGTGAATCAGTTTTTAGGCAGGGAAGTTAGAGTTGCACTCTATGTGTGTGCAGTTTGAGAACTGGCCATCCAGATAACCAGCTCTATTCCCCAGTTCATGACTATGTAGCAACCAATGTACTTGTACTGTAGCCTGATGATTTAACAACCAACCATAATAACAGTTACCTCAATAGGACAACTGGTTTTATGGGTCCTCAATTACATAATTATATGCTAACTTCTGTCATGGATAGGAATTACTTACTTTATGGACTAACCACATATCTCATTTTTTCATGTCATTTAAGGAGATGATTAGGGTTGGATGGCTAGACTGCAACAATACCATCACGAGTTCTGCTGTCATGTAGGCAACCAATAATAAGCATTGTGAATTCTACTTCTAAATAACTATTTAAATACTCCTAAACTAAGTAGAAGTACTTAATGTGAAACAGAATACACTTTCATTATTATATCACATCTTTATCACCTTAAATTAACCTCATAAGTATTTCAAAGATTTGAGCCAGAGGCCAACAAAACTACGGCAATATCATAGGCATTGACAAATTGCTAAATATCAATCTTCTTTACTAAAAGTCTAGACTTTTTGATTTTTTTTCATTGCCTACTGCAGTGCTCCATACACTAATAACAGAAAAAGGTTTCAACAGGAAAAATGCTCAGTAAGAGGGCAAATACAATTTAGCGTTACGTGACTTTCATTGCCAAATAAGTTGAGGAGAAGAGGGATCTTGGAAGATCTGGGGAAAAAACACAACTAACCAAACTGCACATCTTTAACACTCTTACCTGATCATGAATGTCAACCATCACTGCACTCTGCTGTGGTGGGTGAGCAACTGGGTGCAACATACAAGGTGATACATTTGGTGGGCAAAAGGCTCGGGGCTCTTCAATTGCTTGTTGCTGTCCATACGAGAGGTGGTGATAGTTTTCATCATGGCTAATGGAATTATGTCTAGATAAACGATCTCTCCTTGTTCTCTGACGTCGAACAGGAGGACTGGAAATGCAATAAAAAAATTAGAGATTACATAAATGACAAAAATTCTTCCTAATAACTAAAAGTAAAAGAGAATCAAGAATTTTTTTACTCTGCAAAATTTTACTAGAACAGGTTTATTAGATTGGAATAAAACTTCCTACTGACAAAACTGCTAAAAGCTTTAGAGATGACACTTTTCTCAGCATAAAAGTTCTTAGTTGTTTAATGCTGTAAGTGAAATCAAGAAAACTTATGTAAATATTAACCTGTTAAAAAAAAATGGCACCTTGATTTCCAGAACAAGTGCTCAGAAGTCAAGACAACAAACTTTTCCATGCATTTATTCTAGGTAAAAATCCTTCATTACATGACCACAGATTTCCTCAGGGTCCTTGCTCCAACCAGGCCACTGAACAGTTGCTCACTTAGTGATGGCAGACCATGCAGTAGACTCCTCTGAAGAAACAAATTTATTTTTTCATCTCTCACATGTTCACTGCATAACTGAGTGCCTCAGAGAATTCTTTCCAGACGATCCCAGGAATTTGTGATTGTTGTAATCTTCCTTTTTCAGAGTGCAGTACTCTCATGTAGACCGATTTAGACCAGATCATCCACTTCCTTTGAGCAACTGATCTACAGGTATAGGATTTGATTATGTAGTCCTTATATAATTGTGTGTATATTCTGTGCAGAGCTGCTACTATCTTGAGCTGAGACTTCTGCAAATCAGAGACCACTGACTCACGTTCAACACTCAGAAAATGATGCACATGCAAGTTACAAACTTACTTTGGAAGTTTTGATCAAGTCACTTCTCATTTATTTAGAAGGGAAGTAATTGAAATTACAACCCATTTCCCAGTACTTTCAATACATGCCTTCTAATCTTCACAACACATAAATTACAGGCCCCAGAGGCAACAGCAAATTAGAGTTACATGGGACAAAATGGCTTCCCATTTATGGAACAGGCTGAGGGAACCAAAATATAGAGAAGACAAGAGAAGGGTCTGTCATCATTAGAACCTGTCCTCTCCAACAGTGCATGGAAGAGAACTTCATATTCTTCATATTCACTATTACCATTGCTATTATCAAATAAAAATCAAATAATCCTGAAACCTGCTGGCAACCTCAGACATTCCTCAAGCTACATCCAACCTTGTGCTGCATGAAACAGACATACTCTCAGGAAAGGTGAGCATACTACCAGATATTTAGATTATACTTTGAGTATATGATACAATGTGTCAAGTCACTATTTTTCTGCTCTACTTCACAGGAATGTTATGGTATTACTGCCTTAGAACCAAAACAATTTTGAATTCACAACAGGTCAGACAGGAGGTTACACCAGACTGTAACACAGCATTCTTAAAACAAAGAAACCCTAAACAAAGAAAAAGTGCATCTTCTTTATTTTTACAAATTACCTCATCAGAACATAAAAGCTGTGCTTTTTTTTAAGCAGCAAGAATCTAAATTTACAGTCTTACTAATGTGTTTGTTTTAATTTGTCTCCTTTCTCAGAGTTTTTGCTGTACCTTCCACCTCTGTATTCCTAGTAAGATATAACTGTTACATTCTTTTTAGATAAAACTGGTATATATGATTTCTAACTAAAGACCTATTAATTCAAACAATGTTCTAATTTTTGGAGTACTAATGATGCTTTAAACTTGCTATTTCCTGCTAAGAAACAAAAATACTCTGAATACTTAAAACATAAAATGTCTGTGCAAGGATATTTGTTTGGAAAAAACTGCAGGAATAGAGGAAAGTTATCAAAGACAGCTCTAATGCTTTTGAAAAAGAAGAATAGAAGTTCTTTGCTTGCCATCAGCACTCAGACAAAGTAGCTTCTCATAAAAACTACTCTTACCCCTGTGTTTGTTGAAAGGTTGGTTTTACTTTTGTATTAACCCAGAATTATGAGAAAGCATAGCCAGCAAAAGCTAGACAAACTTCTTTGAAAGTGTTGTTGATTGTTTGTTTGGTTTTGGGGTTTTTTTTGTTTTTTTTTTTGGTTTGGTTTTGGTTTTGTTTTAGAATGAATAGAATACTATTCTCTGGAAAATGCAAAACTGGATTTTTTTCCTGTGCAGAATTATGAAGAATTTTTGTTTTCATTCAGCAAAATTCAGAACATTCAGACACATACTTCTATATGCTTCCTGATTTATTAGAAATTACTTCAGAATTGTCAAGACATGGATCTAAACTATTTAGCATCAGTGTTTATTTGACTTGTGCTTGAAGTCTTCAAAAAATACTCACAAAAGCTCACCTCTCATTCTACATGCACAGTATAAACATGGTAAATGCCCAGTTAAAACAAAGTGACAGGCAGGAAGTGGTGAAATTTCTACCCTCAGGTAGAAACAGCCATCAAAAGGTATCCTTTACTGCAGTTAGTATTTTCAGGTCTTAGTACTTCCTAACAAGGGTGATTTCCTTGGAATAACACATTCTTAAATCCCGTTAGTTCAGAATTACATTAAAGACAAGGAGGAGAGGAAGGACAGATGAAAGGTGAGGCACAGCAATGATACAGAGATCCCCATTTCACAATGACAGGTAAAGACAAACTGAAATGGCCTTCTCTGTTTCATATATACATGCATTATACTTTTACATTCACAATTTAACTATATTATAATTAGCTGGACAAAAATAACATATTTCTGCAAATTAATACCAGAAGGCTACTCTTCCAAACATGGTATTTATTTTGTTTACAACGCATCTGAAAAACTGCAATGAATTAGGGTACTGTTCTTCAGGGCACAGTGTAACATCCCTGATTCAAAGAAATAAGGGCTGAATAGTAACCCAGACAATGGAAATAACCCAAGCAATAAAAAAAAGCAGCACAGTCTATGCTGACCAACAGGAGTGAACTGGTAGGACGAAAGAGTTAATGCTGATGATGTTGGGTCAGAGTGATGTCCACGCTACACACACTTCATAGGTTATGTTCGCACTTGCCCTAGTCTGTTCCCTTGAGCTGAATGACCATTTGCAACTGGAGCGCACCTTTCATCTTATCTTCATCTGAAAACCTCATTACCTCTCAGACCACTCTGCGATGGGAAGAGAGAAAAAAAAGCAGGGAAAACAGGAAATTGGCTTCAAAAGCACATGCATAACCTCGTCTAAAGCATTTAGAACAGATGCACTCAAAATGATCTTAAGGAACGAAGCTTTGATCCATGAAAGTGGTTATTTTTTCTGATAAGGTTTCAGAGCATTCTCAGACTCAAAAGACTCCTACAAAATAAAAGACATGCATAGGTTGTTCTCCTAACGATCCTTTTCTAGGAAAGGAGACTGGGTACAGTACTATTCTGAAACTCACCTAGAGCCAGTTCAAATGCAACAGTGCACCCAAGCTAAAAACTGCCCTGACTCAAGGGTAGGAAACCAAAATACTAACGCATTCAAATGCATCTGATTAGAGCAAAAGATGATGTTATTACTCAAGAGCAGGTGAGCTGGCCCTAGAAAGAGTAATGCTTTGTGTTCACAATGCCACAGCCAACCTAACAACTGTCACTGAAGATGGCCCTGCACTGAGGTGTCTCTCCATTTGCAGTACAGCTTACTTGCAAGCCACTGGCCACTACCTTGGTAACACCTGACTGCATTTGCATGTCAGACACTTGTTGCATACACATTCATCTACACATCCCATTCTTCCCCTTCATCCCACAGTACATCCAGTCTAGATTCAACTATCTGGCATTTAGCTTATTAAGCACTCTGCTCATTCTACAGGAGATGTTAACAAATATTGCAAAGAAATCTGTGTAGGCTGTCTGGGCAACAAGCAAAAAAGGCCAAACACAGCTTATTCCAGGCATCTCAGTTCAAACCATTTTAAGTTAAAAAGCATTTTGTGTACCAAATGCCCTTGTAGAGCATCCTTTTACTAAACTGTATAAAAGGTCTAATCTTCTGTCTTCAAAATAAGCCTGCAAGTTCATAATTCAACCTCTTTCTAAAGTATGACAAGATGTTTCAAGAACTGTGTGTTTTGAATTCCACTGACAGATTTCCAGCTTTTAAGATTCATGGACTTGAAGCAAAGATACAAAACTAGCATGTTTTAAAGTCTCTTGCCTCAAAACTACCCCTGACTGATCATGGCTAACAAATTTGTTGTGGAATCAGAAGAAAACCAGTTATAGTCATCTTAAGTCTAATATTCTGTATTAATGAAAAAGCATAGACACTTCAATTCTAGTACAAACCAAGCCACAATATTTCTCACAAGTAAACAGAGGAACAGTGTGTTTTAACTTGCATTAGATGACTTGGCATTTTTGAGGCAGAATGTGAGGCAATGAAAGCTTGTGGTTTAGAGAATTAGGTTAACTAGAATAGTACAGAAGACTATGGTTTTATGCTTTCTTATACTATCATCCATCCAGGCACCAGTTCAATTTGGCCATCTCAATCTCTACTCTTTCAAGACTTCTTCCAAATTTGGAACTTATTCCAAAATATCTGCTTGGAGAGATTAACGAGTCACAAGCTAAAGCCAACATGAAAATCTCTTATTACACGTGAATCACCCATCTCAGCAACCATCTGACACTATGCCATCCTCCTCACTCTCCTCAGCCAGTATCCCTCATCTTTATTTATATTGTTTTTATGTACAAAAATAATTCTGATTCTGACTGCAGTGAAAATTATGGTATTACATCAATAACTCTTAATATGTTTAGAAGTAGCCTGATGAGAAAGACTTTTACTCACATTCTTCTAAATGCTTATTGCTCCAGTGCAGAGTGAAAAGAATCAGGATCATAACTAAAACTCTCAATGAGCACTCCTTTTCCCAAGTTAACTACTCACACAAGTCACGGGATGATGCTCCAACCTGAACTTTTGAGTAACAACAATAATAACTTACAGCTCAAAGGAAATGTTAACATGTTTACTCTGTGTGATTTAGTCAGCCCTGCCTGAAATAGACCTCTCTCAAGCTGAAATCAGGAAGAATAAGAAACTGTTTCCCAATCTACACAGCTTGCTTACCTCCTCCTGTTTCTGGCAAGAGTGTTGCATTGTTCCCCTGAGAAGTGGTGTTGGCTGGGCGGAGCCAAAGGAGGCTGCCTATTTGATGTCATCTCCCATGGTCGCATTGGTGGTGATGGGGCTGGTGATGCTGTTGTAAAGTCGAAGACTGAATGGGAAAGGCGTTGTCGCTTGGGACTAGGACTGTCTTCGCTCTATGCCAGTGCAAAAAACCAAAACAAAACAGAAACAAAACCCACCTCTAGATAAGTGAATTACAATCCATACTTCAGTATTGCTTTGCAGCTAGCATTAGGCGTCACTTATTGAAGACCACACTAAACCACCATGAAATTAAACACCTGCAAGTAGCTGACTATTTATTATTTTTACAACACAGATTTGTGACAGATCCCTGACACTTAAAAGAATTACTACCATGCTATAATTTAGCAGCATTAAAAAAAAATAAAAATTCTAACATCCATGCACAAACAAAACTGTATCAGGAAAGAGAAAAACATCAAGAAAATAAAGCACAACCTGTTTTGCATCCATCATGCCCTAGCATTTATAGGCTACAGAAGCATGAAAAGATGTACAAGCAATCAACTCCATACTTGTCAGTTATCAGATGTCATACAGAGCTTGTGTTCCGCATTGTGTCCATCTCCTGTCAGGTCTGTACTTATATAGCTACTGTGACATTTGCTGTGTACCGCAGCCTATTTTGATTTGCTAGCTCAGCACAGAGGTACTTCCTCCTTCCACTTCTAGTATAATAATAAGTCATTTAAAAGTACTTACACATAACCTGAAAAAAAATCTAATCACCAATCTCTGGTTAAGTCTGTATACTCCACTATAATTCTGCAGGAACTACATAGCACCTAAAATTTTCAGTGCTAGTGATATGAAGGCCATTCACCTCCAAGTAATGTTCTCCCAAGTTGCTTCTGAACACCAGTAATTACTGCTCCTCTTCATTGTATGTCCATGATATTTAGTCACTAAATAATTATTCTTCTCCAAAGTTCCCACAGGTGTCTCTGAATCCAGCAGCAAATGCAATATATGTCCCTCACTTTCACCCGACTATTCTGTCAAAATTATAACACACCACGCTGTTAACAAGCATAACAACTGGAAATACAGAAAAATACAAGTTCCACTTCACACCTCACCAACTGAGCACATGAAAACTAAAAGGAACACATGAACTACACTGGATCCATTCCTAAGTCCAAACATCACATAAGACTTCTCTTGCAGAACATGCCTGATGAAAGCCAAATCATAAGAGTTTTGCTGCCATGCAGCTTGTCAGTTTACTTCACCACTTCCATTTCAGTTTACCACAGTATTACTTCAATCAACTGGAATGACTCAGAATTTTGCATTTACTTGCAGATGGCTGACAAAGAGAAAACTGGACTTGTCTGCAATGGTTTTGTATTCCTAAACTGCCCCTCTTGGAGATTGGTAGTCCACAGATTGTTAGAGATCTTATTTCGGATAGACTACTAGACCTCTTCTGGTTCTTAGCTTTACAGGGGCCTATCATTTCCTAAACACTATCAGTTACCTTTTGGTAGGTTACCAGTGACAAATAGCTTGTCCTCCAGTGCTCCTTCCAGTGCAAGCATGCCTTTTTAACACCTAAAAGTTTTGTCCATGTGTTTTAAGAGAAAAAAAAGGTACTTTTCCTCTCTTTTGGCTTGTGGACATTTTAACTAAATTTCATTCCTTTTCATCCACATGCTTTCAAATAATTTAACACAAATTGCCAGTTTCCCTTACTACAACTTACCTCGAGCATTCACATACTGCCTTTGGCTGGAGATCTCCCACTGCTACTGCCCTAATTTAAATCTGGCACGTTTCCAAGCATTAACACTAATATACACAATCCTGTACAAAGCAGTTGTTTTTCCTTTTGCACATGGAGTGCACCACTTCTAAGACAATGGATATGCAAACTGCTAAGTCATTAGCCTTCATCATCATTCAAAATTACTCACACAGCTATTTCAAACTCCATAGTAAGTGCTAAGATCTCTGCACTAGCAGTATTTTCAATCAAAATTGTTTCCCATAAGACAGAAATGAAAATAATTTCTGGAACAACATATAAGTATAGATACAAAATGTAATAATGTATTTTTATGAACTGAAAAAGAAGTGACCTGAAGCTGAGCCAAATTTATTTGCAAATAGATGACATAAAAGAAAATCAATACAAATCTAAACTCAAAGAAGAATTGATGGTTTATCTTAGTTTTTATTAAGAAGCCAATTTTCATTTGATAAAAATTGTAGTAAGGTATTACTAGCATGTGGGAAGCTACAGGGAGCTAATGGCAGACACATATCCTACCTATATAATTTAAGATTTATTTTCATGTCGTTTTCAACAAGCATGTGGAATAACTAGATATTGCCAGTATAATTTTGCAAACTTCATTACTATTGGTAGGTAAATTCACCTGTTTATTTCTGGAATATGATACTTTCAGGAATTATGGTAGCTCCCCAAATCTCCAAACCACTGTACTAGCATCTTGTTAATATGCAAAGCATTCTCTGGGACTACTGCTGCTTTTTAAAGCCTTCATGCTATGTGTTTTTCTCCTGACCAACAGGCAACAAGAACAGAATGTCTGGCAGCTATCAGCTATCAAGAACATTGTAACTACATTTTAATTAACAAAGTAAAAGCACTGATACAGAATTAAAGAATTCTTATCTTACACTAATTATCAGAACCAGATGTAGGGATGGCAATTTAATTAAAACTGTAGTGTGTATACAAGATTAATAGTTACCCTGTAAGATGCAGAAGTTTAATTGAACTTGTAGTGCTTGTACTAGATTGATGGTCCCTATGGACGATATCAAACAATAGCCAGAACATCAGGACCCAGGAACAAAGGGACATTTAACTATCCCTGATCAGTATCTTAGAGCGTTCCATGTATAACCTTGCAAGAGAACATACATCCATGTATCTTTAGCTGAAGTACCTTCATTATAATATTAAAAATAATGCCCACGAGGCAAAAAGACACTTGCCCAAGTGAAGACCCTTCCCCTGAGCATGCACTATAGACACTAGAATGACACAGCAGAAATTATAATCATATGTAAATGTGTGACTAACCATTGTAGAGGGGAGGGTTCTGCTATGTTTTTTCTTGCATATAAATATAGTATGAATAGTCCTGCTGGGTCCGCTTGATTTGTGGAATCACCACCAAGCCCCCAGGCCTAAATAAACAGTGTCTCTCCCAAGTGTGTGAGGATTGGTCTGTTTTTTTGGATAACAGTGCTACATTATTTAAAAAATTAATTCGACCACAAAAAAAAAAAAAAAAAAAAAAAAAAGCATGATGAGTAGAAATACAAACTACTTCATATTTAAAGGCAATAGTACCAGTACAAAGACATCAGACAGCTACTAGTAAAAGCAGCAACATACATCAGTACACTAAAACCTACAATCTGATTCCTAAAAGTCAGCATTTTACAGACATCCCCAGTAGAGTTTTGCCCCATTCTCACCTGTGTACCATATAAACTATCATACTGCAATGGTAACAAAGGCAATTAAAGTATGCCCATTTGTAAAACATCCTTTAAAGGAAACACACTACTAAAAAAAACATATACAGAAGTAAACCAAAAATTTTACATAGGTTTCTCACAGGATGTTTTATTTAAATGCTGTTCCATTTAATTTGTGGAACACTAGATATTTTCACCAAGGCAACATCCTTTGAGGTGTTTTCCGTTATCCTTTTCCAGTCAAATTACAAAGATTGTGCACACACAAATAAATGATCAATCATCACAGAAGGGAATTATTAGCAAAACTATTGCTGCCAGTATCTGAGAAATCACTCTTTCTCTCCAACTCCCTGCATATTCTCAGTTAATGGTCTTGGAAAGTACAACAAGAAGCTACTCCATATCCTCAATCTCAAATTTAGCAAATAAATAACACCTCTCCTGCAGCCCAGGAAGACCTTTATTTTAAAACTATACTTGAAGAATATTTTCAGGCATAGCCTTTTTTTAGAAGGTTTTACACAGTAAGTACCATCTGATGGGTATACCCTATACAACTCTACCAAGGCTGACTATGAATCTGCAGTTGCATGCTTCCTCTTCATGAACACATACTGAAAAGGCAATGATTTTTCCCATGATATGAACTGGTAAACATGAAAGTTTATATGTATTTTCAAATTTAACTATAGGGATCTAATCAGCAAGTAAGCTGAGCATTTTGCACATCCTACCTGCGAAGGATCTATATTCAGATCACTACTGCTGCAGTGTAACATTCCAAGATTTCTAATACTCTAATCTTACCTACAGTAATAGTAAATTCTTGGGCTGAACACACACTTTTATCTGAATGCAGTGGCTTATTCATAGGCCAGGACTAAGGTAGTTTAAAGTACATTAGCTCAGGTCTGTGCCTCATGACAGAGAAAGTCCCTTATGTGACTGGATGGAGTCATCAAGGCCCCAATGGTCTTGTGTCACTATCTTTTTCCATTTCACCCCTAGAAAGCAGCAGAAGCAGAAGATTAACTTAGGTGTGGCATTATAAGGCAGAGTTTTCAAGCCAGTTCAATGCAGAGCTATATTTAACAAACCTCTTGCCCTTTTAAGTCCAGTTGTGCAATATAGTTGAGACTCCTTGTCATCACGTCTCTACACCATAACATAGAGGTCCCTTCCAACCCACACATTTCTGTGATCCTATGATTCTATGATCCTTGTGACTGTTTAGCCTGGAGAAGACTGAGAGGGGATCTTATTAATGTTTACAAATATCTGAAGGGTGGTGTCAGTAGAAGGGGCCAGTCTCTTTTCATTTGTGCCCTGTGATAGTACAAGAGGTAATGGGCACAAGCTGAAACACAGGAAGTTCCATCTCAACATGAGGAAATACTTCACTGTCAGAGTGACAGAGCACTGGAACAGGCTGGAGTCTCCTACTCTGGAGACTTTCAAAACCCACTTGGATATCTGTTCCTGTGTGGCATGCCCTAGGTGTTCCTGCATTGGCAGGGGGGTTGGACTCAATGATCTCTAGAGGTCCCTTCTAACCCCTACCATTCTATCATTCTGTCATGGGTAATGTGGTTTTTTTTTTTCCAGTGTCTAACCATTCACCTAATCTGTCTTTCTCAACAATGAAGAAATACAAAAGCCATCATCTCTTCATCAGTCTGTCCCTTGAAAAACTTCATGAACCCATCAACTAGCTCAAATGGAAATCAGTCAATGTCCAAAAAAAAAAATTCTATTATGACAAAATGCTTTTATGACAAAATCTTAATATCTGGTAAAGGGGAAAGAGAGAAGTGGTTACTCCTACTCAGGAAAAGGTACACAAAATTAAACTGTTATATACTATAATAAACACATGCTTACTGACCAATTACAAAAATGTGCATCCAATTGTACACTAATCCAGAATGGGTATTTGAGATAGAGCTCTGGTCTTTACTGTAGTTTGTATATCAGAGAAGTGGGAGCACAAATCACTCTGCAAATACTGAAGTCTTGTTTCCAAACATGTTTTATTACTACTGCAAGAATGACAGCAGTGTCTTTCCATAGAATTATTGTACATTAATTCTCCTGTTTAAGTCACCTTCACAAAACTCAGCCCACAGTCCAAAAGGACTTTCTGTACCTATCTAGTATTTCCAAGCATGGTGTCTCCATCCCAGGCTGAGGGTCACAGCTGCTATGCTATTTGCAGGTTCAACCAGTAGTAAAACTGAGCATGCATCCCACAGGCAAAGCACACACAAGGCATTGACATGGCTGGTCACATGCACTGCCACAGACAAGGCTCTGCCTTTAACACCACCCACATAAAGGACTCACATAAACACAAGCACTGATAGCCACGTTCCCTCCTTCTTGTGGTCTGGTAGAGAAATGTCACTAGCACAGCACATAGATGACACTCCCCAGGTTCACAAGCACACGCACCTTTGCGGATATTCCAAGTACCATCACAGCCTCATGTGTCCACAGAGCACCCCTGCCCCAATTCCAGGCCTCCTCACCTTCCCCACAGGTCCCCAAATTCCTGTCTGGTCCAGCTTGATTCTCACTGCAGACACACAGCACTCACACACTTGTCCCACAGGCACAGCACACTGACAGGTCCCTCGAAATACCAGCATGGTTCCTCGGTCTGCCTGTCTGGTCTAAAGATGCCCCTCCTCACTAACTGGTCTAGTTTGAAGATGGCCAGCAAATGTAAACACACAAACCACACGCACATACACACAACCTCTACCTGCTATGCACAGCAGGTTTGGGGAAGATACAGACACTCACTCCCCACCAGCAGTTGGCACACTGGCTGTGACCTGCAGTTCTGCTCCCACCACCAACAGTGAGACCCTCAATCACCCCAGTCCTCCAAGTAACTGTCTCTGAGGACTCACATAATTCCTGTTCAAAGGGTGGCAGCTGAGACACACACTCATTCCAGCATCTGGTACTTAGACCCTGCTTGGTCTAGTAACTGACATAGGTCAGGGGTGCCAACATCCCTGGTCTGACTCCAGCAGCTGACATTCAGCCCACTCACACTAGTAGCTGGCACCATAAAGTCTGTTGGAAACCAACAAGAAAAATCCAGAGAGCTAAAGGCCCTCCAACTCCTGACACCAAATGCCCTACTTGATTCCATTGCTGGCACTGCAGACTTGGTGGTGCCTACACCTCCAGTGAGACTCCAGTTGCTGGCCTTGTCTCCACTCAAGCTCTTCTCAGTCCCTGCAGTATTCACACATATGGGATAGAGAGTAAGACTACACAGAGAAATATTTAAAAGAAGATCTATACCACACAAAAAGATAACTAAGAGAATATCTAATAATGTAGGACAGACTGCAGAGATTGTGCACAGGGCTTGGCCAGACAAGTGTAAAGACTGGCCACAGTTTACATACGATTTGCTCCTTTTCTCTCTCGCCCTATTTTGTCTCTCCCTTTCCCACTGCCTCCTCAGCTACCATAAACCTCTGGCCCCTTCCCCTCCAAAATCTTGGACCCAGGTTTCCATCCTTACCAGTCATAAACCTTTGTTTGCATGCAGTTTTCTGACAGCTCATCAGTTAGTGCAACTGACCAAGTTTGTTTCTTGCCTTTGTCTCCATTAGATTTGTTTGGCAGATTTGTGTCTCTATATAGTAACTGTAATCCCATTTGACAAGGTCTTTGATCAAATAATCTCACGAAATACACATTTCTACATTCCACATACTCTCCTCAATTAGTAACTAACCTTACTTACTTTCTGTTGGTCAAGTTTGTGTCTCGAAACACTCTCATTTATTTCCCCTTTTTTATTATACTCTTTGACACTGAAAAGGTCCTTGACCATACACATGAGCTGATGCTCCCTCCTTCCATATACCCTTACAGAAATCACACAACTCTTCCACTAGTAATACACAGAAAAAAACATAAGCATACTGTCAGATACTACAGTCCAGATAAAATGAGATGAAGACTACTCTGAAAACAGTAAAAACTAAGGAGTATATGGAGCAAAACAACAGCCCCTCAACCCTTACCCTAAAAAAGAATATTTAATGAAAATGAAACAGGTGGGTGTGGGGCGCAAGAAGACTTTTTATGGTATACCAGGATAGATTGCCTCCCCTATCCAAGTATGTAGATTCCAAGCACATCTATTTTGATTATGGTAACCTGGGATAGTTCACTTCCCTCCCCATCTACACCTACTTTTGAACAGGTGCCAACGATGGCAGCCAGTTGCAGATACCAAAATTCGGACAACAGCACCAGTATTACATCAGTGAGTTTGCAAATGAGCAAAACAGGACATTGCGTATATATGATACGTTAATCAGTAAAAGTTTTATTATCCATCCCTATGATGCTTTCCCTTGAGCTTCACTCCTGAGTAGAGCTCCATTGCCTTGGGTAACCATTTGATTAACACTGGTGACTCAGGGCTCCTGCCCACTGTGCTAACACTAGACTTTAATTAAAACAAAAGCTTTCACTTGCCAGGTGTTGTGCCTTGCCTCTAAGGGATTGACACCTACATTCTGTATAACAATGGGGAAAAAGAAACAGAAGGAAAAATTGCACTGGTCTGGGAAGATCACAGAACGTTAAGGGCTTGAAAGATCATCTAGTCCATCCCCCTTGCCAGAGCAGGACCACCTACAGCAGGTCACACAGGAACGCGTCCAGGCAGGTTTTAAGTGTCTCCAGAGAAGGAGACTCCACAGCTCCTCTGGGCAGCCTGTTCCAGTGCTCTGTCACCCTCACCGTAAAAATGTTTTTCCTTAAATTTCTTTGGAATCTCTTATGCTTCAGTTTGCAACTGTTGCCCCTTGTGCTATCATTGGACATCACTGAGAAAAGCCTGGCTTCATCCTCCTGACACTTCCCATATTTA